>CM032233.1:64920000-64962500 GCA_019009955.1 Riptortus pedestris | reverse complement strand
AAACTTGAAAGCAGGCAAACATGTATGTGAATATATATATATATATATATATATATATATATATATATATATATATATATATATATACACACATTTTTGAGCTGACCTCATTTTCTTCATATCCTGGGTAGGATCGATGTGCATTTGAGGAAAAGTTTTCGAAAATTGCATCATGATACGACCTCAATAGCTGATTTCCTTTAGGGGAAATCTGCTAAAACTTAAGGCTACAGGAACAGTAGAGACAAATAACACTCAAATCCGGAATTCCAAAAGAAATATTTCTCCGAAGCATGCATAAAGCTGACTAATAGAGGGGGCAAACTACTCCAGTCGTGGAACTACCTGTGTCACAGTGGTGTCAGTCAGGATGTACGCTAGCAACCAATGATATATGTATAATTATTTGCATAAAAGTTTCTTCATATCCTCGTTTAATCCGGCAGTGCGAACATGAAAAATCCTCACATTAGTGAGAACGTTGGGTCAAAGCGAGCCGCCAGTCATTAAGGGCAATTTAAAGTGCACTTAATTCACATTATTTTATTTTTATTAATTAAATTTCTCATTCAATTAACATTGAAATGCAAAGTAAATAGTAAACATCAATCTTATTTTGTTTTAATGTTCAAAAACTGAAAAAAAAAATTAATACATACAATATAGAAAATGAAAAAATATAAATTCCTTCTACTCAGTACAATATATGTCACCATGATTGAGACAAAGGTAGTTGAAGCATTTATTGCACAAATGTTTGGACTCATTGTCCTTACAGTCAACGTAGCGCCCTCTTTTTTGGGCCCCGGTATGCCTCTTTGTGGAGGCTTGTACTCGACCAATTTTTGTGCTTGTAGTCGTTAAATTCAATAGAATGATCTCCAATCTAGATAAAAAACTATTTCCTTTTAAAATCCCGTGCATTTATTCAATATCTTTCGGATCGAAAACATTATAATACTGTTGAGATGTGCTGGCCATGTAAAAAAATGTCACGTTAGTAGAAACGTTAGCTCAGAAAGACGCAAGAACAATTTTGGGAGTAAATAACACGCCATTTCCTGTATTAAAAAACTACTAAATATTTCCAGCTCACCAACAGAACTTAGTTTGAAGGTAGACTGGTGGACAAGTTCAAAAGTAAAGGAATATACGAGTAGTTTCTCGAGCAATCCAAAGATGTTGCTGGGTCAGATTGATCTAACGTTCCCACCCCCGGAATGATTGTTAGTACGGTCAAGAGTCGATTACATAACACACCCGCTACTCCTCGACTAATGTCGACAGTGATAAATAATTTTCGATGTCGGACGTAGGCATAAAGGAACCACATATTCTCGTGTAATATTGGTCGCATCTTTGTGCAATAGTCAATTCCATAAAACCACCCGACTCCAGGTGCGATTCACGAGGTCACTTGGTTCGGTCAAATCACCCGCCATCCCCAAGTTACCTCCTGTCGTCACGTTGGTTAGCCGCATGGTGATCTAGAAAATGCATTTCTATGCTATATACTGATCATTCACAAATTATACTCATCACCAATTTTTTTTAATATATGTTGACATGTTAAATGTTTTCACTTATTTTAAATTTTTTTCGTGTATTTATTTTACTTTTGTTAATTATCATTGTTTTTTTTTTTGTTATTGTTACTTTTTGTTATCTCTTAATTATTTTACTTTTGTCATTTCTTACTTTTAAAAGGGAAAATCACCTTTGACGTGATGTCCATAAATAAATAAATCTTAAAATATAACTCCTAATCCGACTCCAATACCGTTCAGTTCAATGTTGTCTTTAGTGACTTCAAAAAGAACAAGTGCCCAGTTTTCATTAAAAAAATGTACGTCACGCAGGGACTGCGTTAACTAAGCTGTCATCACACGTGCATGACGTATTTGCATTTATTTAAAAACGTAAAAGTTCTATGAGAATAATATTTGGTATTTAGGATTCAAACAAATTGTATCATAATACAACGGTTTATTGTTATATTGTTGGAGGTTCACTGAAGGCTGAAACCTAAAAAATGCAAATATCCCCGTTAATAATCAAGATAACGAGAAAAATGTAGCATAATAACATTTTTAGAATATTAAATTTTGCAATAAGATTTTACACTTTTTCGATCCAACGAATAATAATGGAGTTATTAAGAATATTCGAAATCCCCCCTCCAACCCATCCTCCCACTGATAGTGTTGGCTATTAACTAACTTGATCTTTAGTTTTACACAAAACGTTTAAATATCGAGTTTGGTAACGATCAAACAAAAGTTGCGACGGCTAGAGCGTTAACAGACATATACGAGTATATATATAGTTTCGAAGGGACATCATTTTTGTCATCCCTGAGTAGGATCAATGGGTATTTGAAGAAAATTTTCAAAATCGCGTCATGAATACGACCTCAGTAGCTGATTTCCCTTAGGGGAAATGTGCTAAGCAGGTGAATATCGGTGGTTCGGAGTCATTCTCACTCCAATAATAGACGGGCCGAGAATGCCGAGAAGTAACTACAATATTATGATGTGTTGTACTGCTTTAGATATTCTGAACTGCACCCTACAGCATGAGCTTGTAGGGTGAATTCGGTAATTCAAAATATCTCTGTTATTATAGGTAAGATCAAAACATTTAGTAGAATCAATCTTCTTAATCCACTGATGCTCTACAATTACTGTGTTATACCTTTTTACGTAGATCTATTATTAAGCGAGTTAATCGTTCTTTCTTGTTTTCAGCCTTCAGTTAACCTCTACTTCTACATTTTTACTTATAAATACAAATTATATGGTGAGAAGAGATCAGTAGGGTGTCATACGAACACGTACAAATATACTCAGTTTACGTAGCCCCAGAGTGACAGATGTTTTAAATATTTGATTATGCTTTTATTTCAACTGAAAGCCCTCAAAGATTATTATGAGTAACCAATGCATGTATGTTATTGTGTACAATAATTTCATACAGTTGGAAAATAAACATGTTAATATCATTATGAATATGTATTGTATTACTCGAGACGAGCATATTCATCTCTGAATATTAGCTATTTATAACGCCGGGAGATTTTGCTTTCACAATTATTAAGATTACTAACCAGCTCATTCCCCATGCAAAACCTTCTATTTATTTCCCTCAGCTTCTGGCTCCACTAATTCTCCTCAACTTTAGAAATGACTTGGAGAAAGTTGTGTACGACCAAGTTTGATGGTGTGTTTATTTGTCTGACTAAATCCCATGAGATTACGCTTTTCTCTCTTCACATTTTCTCTTCCTCTGCCCGCAATTTATACTAAAGAATTCAAGTTAATTAAAAATAATTAATATGAACAAAAATTACTAAAACAGTTTAAGCAATTTGACCACAAGCCGTAATTTTCGTTCATGTTTACTACATACTCCGAGGGACAGTGTAACCAAATTACCACAGGAAAAACCAACGAATTGACAAGACGTGAGAAAGATAGATAGATAGGGGGAGGGGGGGGCGAAAGAGAGTTTGGGGGTGGGGGAGGATGGAATTGAGAGGTTCTGATATTTATTGCAGACGGGTGTTAATATGCTGAATTTATCAAAATCACTACCTGTTTCCGAAAATAGCCATTTCCTGTGTCTCCCAGCAATAATAAGCACACTGCTATTCCCAGTACGACTATATATGAAATTGTGTTCCAGTATTTTTGTGGGGATAAAAATTAAGTCCACCACGAGAGGTTGCGTAAACAAGGGGATTTCCCACGCATTTGCATTTATCACACAAAGTTCAATGAGAACTACTGAGATTTTTTTTTTATTTTACGTCCACTTTATGCAACTATGCTAATCGGTACAGGTTACCATCCTTTTCTAGCAAGGGTGGGAACAAGGAGTTTATTTAATGAGTCCGTCATTAAATAAATTTCTACAGCTCAGGGCGGGATTCGAACCCGCCACTCTAGGTCTGCCATGGGAGATTAGGACCAACGCCCTAACTCGCACGGCCAACCTGAGCCTCTACTGAGATTTTGTATTTATGCTTCAAATATTGCACTTCATAAACATAACAGCTTATTGTTAATATGACATGAATAAGAGAGAGGGGGAGGGGTTACTGAAGGCCGACAACTATAAAGTGCAACTATCTCGCTTAATAATAAAGATAAAGAAAAAATGTACACAATGATATTTTTAGAACAATGCATTTGCAACATGATTGGTTCTGTACATGTTGTCGATCCGATGCATAATAACGGAGATATGATGAATTTTCGATTTTCTCCCCTCTAACCCCCCCCCCCTACCCACTTATTGGATTTGAGCCATTAACGAACTTGATATTTATTTTTACATAAAACAATTAAATATGGAGTTTAGTAACGATTAAACCGCTAAATCTGTAACAATCAAATGTATAGATAACGAAAGTGAGGTCCGTTCAAAATTATATATATACTAGCTCAGATGCCCGGTAATAATCTAATAACAAAGTAAACAGCTTTTGTGCTTGTTTGGTGAAAAACAAATAGACAATGAAATATCGCGAATTTTTATTTCAGGCCTCCCTTATTACCCCCACTCCCGTTCTAACCTAAAAATGTTAATATAGCTTATAATCATGGAAGAATTAATGCTAATTGACATACCGAGTTTTTTTTAAGTTCGGTTTAATCGTTAGCGCCCAATGAAATAGTTGACTCCCGCTTTAGTTTATAGTGTATATCTCGTTTATACTTTGTTAACCCATTAGTGCCCAATCGATAGATTTTATTTTTTTTTTAATTTTTACTATTGTTTTACTTTATAGACAATGGGAAAAATAATAAAAAAAAAATTATGGTAAGGGAAGTGCTGAATATCCGGCTGCAGCTAAAGATGCTCGTGGGCACTTGGTGCACTCGATTGGAACTACCTGCATTTATTGCCTCATTAAAAAGCATTTTAGGATTTTCATTAAAACAATATAATTTTTAAAACACTTTTATTGTATAAGAAACTCAAATAATACAATGTAATAATTTTCAGATGTTTTTGGAACAAAACTAAGGTGAAACAAATACTCTATCTAATAATAAAACAATACTTTATCTAATAATAAAACAATCAAATATGTATAAGTAAATAATATATATTCTGTCTAATAGTAAATCAATGAAATATGTATAAAAAAATAATAAATCACATAAAAAAAAATATATAAATAAATAACCTGAAACAAATACTCTATCTAATAATATAAACAAATTCTCTATCTAATAATAACAAATACTCTACCTAATAATAAAACAATCAAATATGGATAAATAAATTATAAATCACATAAAAAATATATATAAACAAATAACCGAAGGAGGTAAAATAAAACAAATTGCATATATACATTTTTTGCCCATTCTTCTACTCATGATAAGGGGCAAAACACTCGAGGTGAAGCGAAACGCTGCATTTTCTGCAGAGGTATATGATTCTTCTCTTGCATTGGACACATAGTTTATTTTTGGAAATACCTTTTATAATCAAATGATCTGTCCTATCTTTTCGAATACCGTCAAGAGCTGTATACGATTTTTTAAAACCTCGCCCAGTTCTGGGTGTCCCAAAATGTTTCAACAAATATATTACGACCTCTCGTCGTAATATATCGTCGACCTTGCACACAGCTTACATCAACTGCCCAGCCAAAAATGGCCACCACCATTTCTTAGTTCTTATTGTAGTCCGATATGTTGATACAAACTGATCATTTAGATCAACTCCCTCCATATGCTGGTTGTATTCATATAATGCGAGAGGAATAGGAATACTATTTTTTTTTTACTAATTTTTTTTGTTCGGATGAGTACCTTGTTGCTGTTTTATTTTCTCCTTGAATGGTATTAGTCATTACCGTGACAACTGCATTATCATTCCATCTTATAATTAGTAAATAGTAGACGTCTTTTTGGAAGAGTATGATAACCTGATAACAATAGTATACCAATAATTAAATATTATTGAGCAGCAATTGCTAAAGAATTTTCTAGTCTGAAAAAGAAATATGAAAATAATTAGTACACTATGTGCCCACGAGCAGCTTTAGACGCATGCAAAATTCAACATCAAATTTGGGCTAGTTTTTTTTTTTTTTTCTTCTTCATATTTTACACATATTAACTACCAATATTAGAGACAAAATATATATAATCCAAATTTCAAAATAATAATGATTACAAGTACAACTTACCTCTTTCCTGCAGAAAGAGGTAGTCACAGCTCCTTTTCTTTGTAACTGGTACCCCACCTCTCACCCCTATTGTCTCAAGGAATGTTCCCCCTTCACTTTAAACCAAAGTACTTAGAAAAATAACAACATCAACACTACTGGTGGATTTTCAAAAACTGATGCAGCTAAAGCTGCTCGTGGGCACTAATGGGTTAAAAGACAAAAATGAACATGTCAAAAGTTACTCTAAATAACAAAATAAATAACTTTTGTTATGTTCATATTTGCCGAAAAACGAATAGAAAACGAAATACCACTATTTTAAATTTAGGCCTCCCTTACAACCCCGACTCCTACCCGTCCCTAGAAATGTTAGTATGGCTTATTATAATAAAGGCGTTTTTGCTAAATCACATACCGAGTTTGGTTAAGTCCGGTTGAGTTTATTGTGGCAGATAAAATTGTTGACTTCCGCAGTAGTTTTTAACGTATAACTCATTTATACTTAGGTATACGACAAAACTGTATATAACAAAAGTTACTCCAAATAACAAAATAAACAACTTTTGTTATGTGCATAATTGCCGAAAATGCAATAGGAAACGAAATATTGCTATTTTTAATTTCAGCCCTCCCTTATAACCCCCACTCCTGGTCGTCTCAGAGAATATTAACATAGCCTAAAGTCTAAGTTGGGCAAGTAGTAATATACATACCAAGTTTCATTAAATTCGGCTCAGCCGTTTATGCGTGAAAAGGTAACAAACAAACAAACACACACGAAAGAAACAAAATTCAGTTATGGTGTCTATGACATGTGAAACGAAAAGTTATCGTGAAATTTCGCAAAAAAAATCAATGTACAGACAGAGGTTAAAATTTTATATATATATATATATATATATATATTTATTTATTTATTTATTTATTTGAACGGACATCATTTTCTTCATCTACTAGGTAGGATCGATGGATATTTAAAGACACAATTCGAAAATCACGTCATGAGTACAACTTCAATAGCTGATTTCTCTTAACGGAAATCTGCTAAAATGAGTTTCATTCAATTTTTTGTTTCTAGTCCTGTGATCCTTCGCCTCACATTACCCATGCTGAATACCCTTAAATTGAGATCCGTAATTTCAGCTACGTAATCCACTCTGGATGTTTACTGATAGGATTTAGTAATTATAACATGATTGGGATTGACTCTACTACTAGTAGAATCAGTTTGGTTTAAATTATGACAAAACTAACTGAAAGGCATACCTCGATAGAGACAATGAACAAGGAGGAATAGCCCAAAGCAAGGATAGCTAACAGAATCTCCAATGAAAACTACTCTGCTCATTCAGCCGTCAATCATAACATCTATCGTTTGTCTAGTCGGATTCGTCGATTAATTTTCCGCATAAATTCCACAAAAGGGAGAATGACCAAGTCTACTGGCTTGGCGGTTATGTATTCCTCTGCCTCGAGTGTGAAGCATTTAAGCACATTTTAATACTCTCAAAGAGATTGGAGTCCAGCAGTTGGTTAAATACCCCTAACAAACATATATATATATATATATATATATATATATATATATATATATATATATATATAGTCATTAGTGACATGAGAAAATTGAGTCTCAGCCGTTGAAGATGGTGTAGTAAGGGTGTGGAGGAAGAGAATAAACTAATTTTTTCCCACTGACAGATTGCGGACTCTGATGCAACGTTGGCCTGCGGGAGTTACATCATTTTACATGACAAATAGATCATGATTCAACATGTACATCTATTTGATGAGTATCGCATTAAGGTTTGATTTATGATACCAAGTACTTGTATTATACCTCCGTAGCAACATATTCATGCAGTTTCCTACTTCCAAAATTGCAATATTGAAAAGCCCGTCACGGCGGTGCGGTGACAAATTAAGTAGATTTTTTACGGTCTAGAACAGAAATCAGCTATTGAGGTTGTACTCAAGGAACATAAGGAAAAACATTAAGATTATGCACTTTTCCCTTTAGAAGTTTCTCTTAAGGGAAATCAGCTACTGAGGTTAAACTCAAGACGCGATTTCCGAAGGTTTTACTCAAATGTCCATTAATCCTACCCAGGAAATGACGAAATTCCAATAAATCCAATAAAAAATAATCCAATACCAAGAAAATACTTCATTACTGAAGGACTCTAATACTAAACGTACTACAGAGTTAGAAATATTCCTGCCTGAACAAAATATCATAAAAATACAAAAATTAAACCACTGGAACTGCAATAAAATTATTAATGTTAAAAGTGAAGAAAAAAAAACAAAAAAGTGGGGAAATAAGCAATTTTTAAAAAAAATAAAACCTTATATTTATTTTAGTAATTGATTAAAAATTGAATGCCTTCTTTGCCTGAAATAGGAGATGATTTTAAAATTTAAGAGGTAGGCAAATGGGAAACAACGACGGCTTTAGGATTCTGAGAAAAGAAAAAAATCTATTTCTTCAAGAATTATATAATTTCAAATAACGTAGTACACTATATTTATAATTCTAAACGCCTCAGTCAATTTATTTATAATTAAAAACATCCACTCATCCCCCAGCGTATATTATGGCCATTTCTGTCTATACTCGTGATTGAAAGAATTTAGATTATATTACAATTGTGCAAGCTGAAGTAATCTAATACTGCAAAAAGAACGACGTTAAATAAATCCAGTCAAAATATATTTTGTAAAAACGACTAAGTGAGATTTCTGACAACCACTAGTGTCACTCTCAAATTTTGGTGGAAAATTGAAAATCATGGGCCTTTAGTCACACCTCGAGTCCTTCATTAGTACGGACAGGTAAAATATCATAATAAATAATTAGCAATGAATTGAGTATATAGTTCTTTTCCTTATGATAATATACAATATTTAATGCCCAAGTACTTTGTACAAGTACAAACCAAAAGAAGAAGATATAAATTGTCTCAAAATATTGGCCGACTGTGTATTTACCTAAAAGGGGCAACTAGCGACATAATATTGCTCGCCTAGCCCCTCCTCTGGAGACCAAGCAGCACTACCTACTAGAATTGTACAAATAATTCAATAAGGTATGAGGATAAACATTCAAAGGATGCACTTCTTCCTTTATCTGATTACCCATGAGGGAAATCATCTATTGAGGTTGTACTTATGACGTGGTTTTTGAAACATTTTCTCAGACGTCAATCGATCCTACCCAGGAGATGACGAAAATGAAGTCCATCCAATGTTCTAGTGGTCGCCAATTTTGTTCGTTCGTTAACAAACTCGATATTTAGCCCTTTTATGTAAAGGTAATGTTCGTTAATAGCCATAATCGGACCCTTGGGAGGGGGATTTTACAAATTTGAAATATCTCCGTTGCTATAAGTCGGATAGAAAAATTGTACATAAACAATCATATTGCAAATTAAAAACCTATAAATGTTTGGTTATACATATATTCTCTAGCATGAATATTAACCAAGATATTTGGATTTTTTAGCTTTCATCCTTAATCACCCACTCCTACTCGTGTCATATTAACAATAAGATGTTATATCATGAACCTCTTGGTTCTAAGCTTAAATAACAAATATTCTTTTCAAGATTCGTTGTGTGGTTACGTCATAAATTAAGATTTTACGTTCTTGTTTGAAAATGTTTATTTGAGCTATACCATACTCGCAATTTAACCGTTTCAGTCATCACTATAGATACATTTTTTATTGGCTGAAATCGGGCGAGGAATATGGAGGGGGGATTCTAAAATTCAAAATATCTCCGTAATTATATGTCGGATCGTAAAATATTATAAAACGAATGTTGTTAAACTATTGATGCTCTACAATTTTTCTTCAATCTCTATATTTTTTCGTAACTCAAATATTAAGAGAGTAATTCATATTCACTTGATTCCAGTCAGAATAGGCAGTGAGATGGAAGACAGTAGTGTGTCTTACCACCAGATGGGAAATCTGCTTAGTTTACGCACACCCTGCGTTACGGTCTAGCATCTACTCACGAACACCACGAGGGGCATACTTTAAAGAAATGCACCCCTGTACTTGCCAATTTTCAAAATATTAGTCATGGAGAATGTGATTTGGTCCCAAGTAAAACTTAATTTTGTTGGGAGTTCTAATAAAGCTTAGAGGTGAAATAAAGCTGAAGGCTACTAACAGGAGAACCAGCTCCTTAAGTCTTTAGCCACCCACTGGGTTCTTAGTTCTTAAGGATTAGTAAAAGATAAACGGCAGTAAAAAAAAAGTTAAAGAAAAAAGTACTGGAATCCAGGATTTACATTTAATTTTATTTAGTCATTACTCTCCATAAAGTGAAAATCCTTCAAAAAAAGACTGATTACAAAAGCAATGAACTAATTACACATTTTGATCAATATTTCTTTTAGAGTTAGAGATCATTATTAGTAAAACGACTTTGTTCTAAGCCAAGAATTCAGTAATTGTTAGATATCCATCCATACAGAAAACTCCTCTATATGATATAAGCTATTAAATTGTTATATCTAGCTTGACTTTCGTAAACTGGAACAAAAAAGAAAAACTCTCAAAAAGTTCCTCAAGCAGGGGCTGCGTTAACTAAACAGATTTCCCATGTGCGTCATTTATTTGCAGTTATTTCAAAAAATGAAAGTTCAATGAGAACAATATCAGCAGATTTCACTTAAGGGAAATCAGCTATTGAGGTCGTAATAATGAAGCGATTTTCGAAAAATGTCTTCAAATGTCCATCGATCCTACCCTGAAGATGACGAAAATGAGGTCCGTTCAAAACTGTGTATATTTGTCTGTTAAAACTCTAGCAGTCGCATTTCTTGTTTAATTATCACCAAACTCGGTATTTAATCGTTTTATGTAAAAAGAAAGATCAAGTTCGTTAACGGCTGAAATCGGACTAGAGGGAGGGGGGGGGATTTTCGAAAATTCGAAACATCTCCGTTACTATACGTCGGATCGAAAAATTGTATGGAATCTTATTGCAAATTAAATTTACTATAAATATTGTTATATACATTTATTCTCTATCCTGAATATTAACCGAGATATTTGCATTTTTCAGTTTTCAGCTTCAGCAAACCCCCACTCTCTACTCATTTCATATTAACAATAAGCTGTTATATCATGGACCACTTCATTACAATGTTAAGTCCCAAATATTGTTTTCATTGAACTTTAACTTTGTGAGTTATATGCAAATACGGTCTGTTGACCCGCCCCCCTTCTTTTGTTCTTGGATTACTAAAATTTGAGTGATTGAGATAAAACTAATTCTGATTCATTAAAAATTACAGCACTAGCTTTAGTAAATTGTTTTCAATAAAATTAACATGTTATATTCAGATATATTTCATTAATTGTTCGTCTTTCCGGTCTTTCTATCTATTCAACGCTACGAAGTTGGCTTGCCTGCTTGTTAACAATTCAGCCGCTTTCCGTTGTAGAGATTATTAACTTGTATTGTAAATTGACTGAAAGATTTCTCATTACCGTTTGTATTTAGTCAATTAATACTCACGGTAGTGTTACCTGAATGTATATTTTTCTATTGTAAACCTTCGTGTGGGATACGTGCCACTGCGTGAAGGACATTTTTTTCCGTTTCCTACTAGCACTAATGATGCTTGGAAGCCCATTTGATGTTTCATTTTACAACCCTGTTCTGCTATACGTGAGACAATTAAAACTATGAATGGAATAAAAAAATAATTGTAGTAAACATGTATTGGTTAAATATTCGTAAACATATGATTGTTTTTTATAAAGACCTATAACAAGCAAAATCATGGATGTTGTCTAGACTTCAGGAGTAGGATAAATCAGATATATACATATTATTCTCAATATATCAGGGAATTGTGCAATATGAGTCGTTTACGGTCGTAAAGCAACGGAATGGGCAAGGTTATCCTTATCAGAGATAATGACACGCTCAGTACAGTTATTTATTATCATGACGTTCGTTGACCTTCTGATGGATAAAAACATTTTACAAAAAGCGGTGGAATTTTTACAAGAAAGTAGATGTTGTGCACCGCAAAACGAATTGTGTGAACAAACGGAAAGTGAAATTCGTTTAAATGATAAAAGAAACAGGAAAGATGTCTCGAACTTGTCTGGAGCAAATATTTGTTGAGAATATTAGGAATATTTGATTTGTCAGGTTTTCCTTTCCACTTGAACTACAATTTAATTTGTTTGCATTACGACATTTAGTTTTTATTTTCATTTCTTTAAAATTTAAATAATTATCTTAGTACGTAGAAAACAAATTTACTTCTGAACATGCGGAGTTATAGTGTAAATTATTCTCGCCCCTTGAAGGAAATAAACACTTGAGGTTGTAAGCATGAAGTAAGTTTTGAATTACTTCTTCAAATTGTCATACAATATATATATTTTAATGCACCAGTGACCGGTATGTTATCACTGTACTATTGTGGAGTTACAATTATTTTCGGTTGTGCAAAAAAATGTTATTTACCCAAATTTTTTCAGTAACAGAATTACTAGTTATTTTATAATCGGCTGTCAGTTAAGGCGAGGTCCTACTCCCGGCATTTTTACTTAAGTGTTCTTATCCACAAGTATCTCATATCAAACTTAAATTTTAGTTGCATGAATCGTCAAGGTGTTTAATGTAATTTAATGTAGTTGTAAACCCTCCAGAGATTTATAAGATAAAAGAAATTCTCTAATCGGTGTATAAGTTAAATGGCATCCACTGTTTAAAATCTACTTAGATTATACAGCCCTCGCCAGACTCCCGTTTGTGTGACTGTGTGTGTCCGCAAAAATTTGTTTGTATTTTTGTATAACCGTATGTATACGGTCTAGTAGTCGCAAATTGTGTTTGAGCGTGACTTTTCATATGATATTTACTCGTTTGATCTCATCATTTGGAGAATTTTTGCTATATAAATACTGTATGTAAAAATTATATATATATGTATATAATTTTAATATAAAATATGTATGTATTAGCTCAAATATGACTAGCTGTAAACCAGTGCACAAAGGAATATTTGGTTTCTACTTGTATCTAATATAATGCAAACAGAAAAAATATTAATAAATAAGTATATCGAATAACTTAATTAACATCCATTAGAATTTCCGGTGTACCGGACAGCAAATCCTTCAACCGCAACTCCAACAAGGACAAACAAAAAGTCCGTCACGCAGGGGCTGCGTAAACTAAGCAGATTTCCCACGTGAAATTTTACAGTAGAGAAATCTGCCCAATAACAGCTGTAGTAGTAAGGGATCTCTAAATCTATTCACGAGGGACGAATAGTTACGGAAACGGCCGCCAGAGCTCTCGGCGGAAAGCCCGGAACAGCCGAGTTCTGCCGACCACACGCAGAATACAAATGCCAATATCTCGGTTAAAATTCAAGATACAGAATAAATGTATAAAACAATATTTATAGTTCATATAATTTGCAATAAGATTGCTTTTGTATCATTTTAGGTCCGACGTATTATTGTAACGCAGAAATTTCAAATTTTCAAAATAAACTCCCTCACACCGAAATCCATGAGATGTTTATGTCTTCATAATAGGATTTTCTAGGCCTTCCTCTTTCCCAATGCCCCCTCTTATAGTGCTAACAAGGGAGTGAATTCGGTCTAATATACATAATAATTTTCCAGTCTTGTTTTTACATTGAGTAATTTCTATGTTAGAAATGGTGGAGTTAGCACCTTTCTATGATATGGACTGTCTTTCACTCCTTTACGTGGGATACCTTTTACTCATCCGTTCTACTCATCCTCTGCTTGACGGTCTCCTATATTTTGAATTTATTATATTCTCGAAAAGTATACATTAGCCGAACAACGAAGTAAGAATGATTAAGGCTGTTAATTTAAAAACAACTGAGAAAAAAGAAACCCCTCGAAGTATTAAAAAAAAATTGACTTTAGGAAATAAAGCGTTAGTAAATTTAATTTGCAATAAGATTGATTCTATACATTTTTTCGATCCAACGCAAAATAACGGAGATATTTTGAATTTTCAAAAATCCCCCTCTAAACCCCCCTCCCACTTGTCCGATTTCAGCCATTAATGAACTTAATGTTCCTTTTTACATAAAACGGTTAAATTCCGAGTTTGGTAACGATAAAACAAAAATTGCGACCGCTAGAGCGTTAACAGACATATATATATAATTTTGAACGGACCTCATTTTCGTCATTTCCTGGGTAGGATCGATGGACATTTGAAGAAATGTTTCGAAACTCGCGTCATGAGTACAACCTCAATAGCTGATTTCCCTTAAGGGAAATTTGCTAAAATGCAAATATCTCGGTTAACATTCAAGATATAGAATAAATGTATATAACAATATTTATAGTAAATTTAATTTTCAATAAGATTGATTCTATACAATTTTTCGATCAGACGTATAGTAACGGAAATATTTCGAATTTGAGAAAATCCCCCCTCTAAACTCCCCCTCCCGCTGGTCCGGTTTCAGCCATAAACGAACTTGATCTTTCTTTTTACATAAAGCGACTAAATATCGAGTTTGGTAACGATCAAACAAAAACTGCGACCGCTAGAGCGGTATCAGACAAATATATATATATTTTTATACAGTATTGAACGGACCTCATTTTAGTCATCTACTAGGATCGATGGACATTTGAAGAAAAATTTCGGAAATTCCGTCATGAGTACAACCTCAATAGCTGATTTCCCTGAAGGGAAATCTGCTAAAATAAGATAAAATAAGTAATTAAATAACAATTCCTAATATCAGATTAACAAATGTAATCGTTATATAATTTGAAAAAATGAAGCCAACGATACTGGTACGTACCATTGTCAACTTGGAACTAACTATTTAAATCCTAAAACAATAACATAAAATAAATAAATAAATAATAACAATATTATAAAATTGTTTAACTAACAATAATGAACACATATAGAGGACAATTAATTTTTAGAGAATAGACTGCGATAACATGTGCGTGTCCATGCAAAAATGTGATGTCTTTTTGCGGCACATTAGAGGCGGATTTTTTCAATAATCACATATACTACAGTGAAAACATTTTTGAGGTTTGGGATAACTACGTACATAATATAGTGTTAAAGTGATGATATTTACATCAGTGATAATCGCGAGTGAAGGAATTCAATTGGCCATATCAATTAGAAGTGTAGGAAGGGTAGTGTTGGGTAGGGGGGCCTTTTGGAGATTAAGACTTGGGGTGGGGGACCCAGCTAGAGCCCGATACAGCAGATAGTCAGCCAGTGATAAATCTTCCCCTACCCGACCCCCGTCACTCTTCCTCTCGACATCCCTACACTAGTGTCTAGGAGTCGCTCTTTTACCACATTTACCTTAAGGGAAATCAGCTGCAGAGATTGAACTAAAGGGCGCAATTTTCAAAATAATTCTTCAAAAGCACTTCGATCATATCGGAAATAACGAAAAGGAGGTCCGTTCAAATTTATACAGTCATACAGCGGGCCTGGCCAGTATTTCAAATAATTCATTGTAAAACAAAAAAAAATCATTGTTTGTAATAGTCTTTTTTTTAAATACAGGCACCACATTTTTCTTGCGTACCACATTCTTGAAAAATAGAATGAAAAAAGAAATAATTTTGTTTTTTTAAATTCACAATATTAAATAATCTCATCTATGGAAGTACTTGTCTTAAAGGGATGTTTACTAGAAGCATTTTGAATTTCATATATTGCTGACGACAGTTAAGGAGATTTCCCTTAAAATCAATAAGCAATTATCTATTTTTATGAATTTAGGACGGAGTATTTGTAATACAGATTTTTTTTTTATTTGAGAGGAAAGCTTTCTGTGTGTGTGTATGTGTGTGCTCGCAAGCGCGTGTATGCGACTTTAATTTTTAGCAGATTTTCATTTGTTTGTCACCACCCAAGAGATTGCAATTTTTGTTGCAATCGTTACCAAACTCGATATTTCTACGTTTTATGTTAAAATAAACGTCATGTTCGTTAACGGCTGAAACCGGTCATGGGAAAGGTAGAAAAATATCTCCGTTATTACGTTTCGGGTTGAAAAATTGTATTATTATTATTATTATTATTCATATAATAATCGCATTTCGCAACAGGGGCGATTTAGCGACGAATCAGTTATTTAATATACAGCATTATAATTAACATATAACATATTTAACATATAACCTGTTTAACATATAACCTATTACATATTTAACATATAACCTATAACATATTTAACATATAACCTATAACATATTTAACATATAACCTATTTAACATATAACCTATAACATATTTAACATATAACCTATAACATATTTAACATATAACCTATAACATATTTAACATATAACCTATAACATATTTAACATATAACCTATTTAACATATAACCTATAACATATTTAACATATAACATAATCAACATATAACCTATAACATATTTAACATATAACCTGCAACATATTTAACACATAACATATTTAATATATAACATATTCAACACATATAACATATTTAACCTATAACATATAATTATTATATTTACGTAAGTGTGCTCATTTCTGCAAATATTTTCAGTATTGCCCTACATTATAATTTTTTGAAAATGTTGTTTTGTTTCAAGTATTGCAATACGCGGTCTATGTACGGGCTACAGTCATGTAGTAATTCAGTCAAAGTGTATGGTAGGTCTATGTGAGTCCTTAGATAGCAGTCAGTAAGTATATGTTTTATAGTAAGTCTACAGTTACAGTGTTGGCAGTAGGGTTCGTCTTCTCCAGTAAGTAGGTAAGTGTGAGTTAGTCGTGAATGGCCAATTCTCAACCTCGTTAAAACTACTTCTTCTCTTCTAATTAGCCTTTTTGAGGAAGGAAAAATTGTATAAAATCAATCTTACTGCAAATGTAATATTCTATAAATGTTGTTATGTACATTTTAGCAGATTTCCGTTAAGATATATATATATATTTGTCTGTTAACGCTTTTGCAGTCGCAATTGTTGTTTGATTGTTATCAAACTCGATATTTAACCGTTTAATGTAGATTGAAAGATCAAGTTCGTCAATGGCTGAAATCGGGCCATATATTCGTTACTAAACGTCGTGTCGAAAAATCGTATGGAAACTATCGTATTGAAAATTAAATGTTCTATATATATTGTAATATACACCTATTCTCTATCTTGAATATTAACCGAGATATTTTCTAATTTTAGTTTTCGGCTATCAGTAAACACCCCTATTCATGTCATATCAACAGTAAGCTGTCCTTTCAGAAACCATTTCATACCAAGGTTAAATACCAAATATTGTTTTCATTGAACTTTTGTTTTGAGAGATAAATGTAAATACGTTATGTGATGACGTCATGAAGACTTTACGTTCTTTACTCGAAAATGTTTATTTGATCTATACTATACTCGATATTTAACCGTTTCATTCAACACTGTAGATCATGATTGTTATGGTCAGAAATCTTTCAGGAATAGTGGGGGTTGAAATGGGGAGGGGGGTTCGAAAATTCAAACTGTCATAAAATCATAAAATGTTATAGATCCAACCTTGTTCTACATTGTAGATAATGTTCTACAATTGTTGCATGCATTGTTTCGAGACACAAGTATAAGTCGAGTTATTGGTACTTTCTTGTAATCTGCCGGTCATTTACATATAAATAGACAACATGCGCTCTGATGAGATCACAAGCGTGTTATGCTAGCACATGAGAAATCTTCTTCGTTTACGCAGCCTCTGCGTGACGGCCTTTTACTTAACTGGCACCGAACTCAATATTTTACAAAAAAAAAAAAATGGGACTTATAGAGCCAACTGGCAAACATACAGACATATACAGGATGGAGCAGAGGAATAATGAAATTCATATTGAAAAGCATGCGTTTCCTCTGCTCCAACCTTCATGACAGGACAGCATTTCCTTTATCTACTAACCAGGATTTACGGGCATCTTAAGAAATACACAGATACCCATCCCGGTTTATCATTATCATATTAATAAAAAGTTACCGAAATCGATTTGTTCACATTTGTCAGTAAAGTCGGCCGAAGATATACGTTACATTTCATATTAAATATCAAAAAGAAGCGGTTCATCCATAAAACATTTATCTACGACTAATTATAAGAATAAAGTATCAAAGGAGACAGGAATAAAATTAAGGAGTATAATATTTGAATAAACATTTCGCACCATTTCTTATTCATCAATTAATTGAATTTGTAATTAAAATACAGCATTAGTCCTGAAATACATTTCTGAGATATTTTAAAATATAATGTAAGATTCGGTGTAATGAAAGACTTCCATTTGTATCTTTATTGCCTGCCTACTATCGTTGGCCCATCTAAAATAAACATTGCCAAACACGAAGTCCGTTACGCAGGGCCTGTTAAACTAAGAAGATTTCTCCACGTGGAGATATGATACACTTGTGATCTCATCTCACAAAATATTCTCTTTTTCTATGTAAAAATAATGAGTAAAAGGGTTGGGGGGGGGGGGGTCAGGGCGGATTATTGGAGGCTGAAAACAAGAGAATACAAGTAACTTACTTACTACTTGAGTTACGAAAAAAAGTCCGTCGAGCAGGGACTACGTAAACTAAGCAGATTTCCCGCGAGAAGTTTAACAATCGATAAATCTACATACCGGCAACACAGCACCACCGTGAATATTAAGTGAATACAAACAATAATAAAAAAAAACTCCCGAAGGAAAGCATCTGAAACGTAAACAAACAGTTCTGCCAACTTCTTACCGGAAAGAAAAACAATTACTGTATTATATCTGAATATAACGTATTAATTTGATTGGAAGCTATTTACTATATCTAGTACTGTAATTTATAATGAATCAGAATAATGTTTATCTCAATTAATAAAATTTATGTAGTCCAAAAACTTAAGGAGGGGTGTGGGGTCACAAGAACATATTTGAATCTATCTCGTATAATAAAGGTCTCTGGAAAACAATATTTGGTATTTAAGCTTCGAATAATGTAATTTATTATATAACAGAGTATTTTTTATGGAACAAGAGTTGAAGTGAGGGTTTGATGAAGGCTGAAAACTGAAAAATGCTAATATCTCGGTCAATATTCAAGATAGAGACTTAATGTATATAACAATAATTATAGTACAATTAATTTGCAATAAGATTGGTTTTATACAAGTTTTCGATCCGACGTATGGTAACGGAGATATTTCGAATTTTCGAAAATCCCCCCTCTAAACCCCCCCCCCTCCTATTGGTCTGATTTCAGCCAATAATGAACTTAATCTATCTTTTTGCACAGAACGTTTAATTATCGAGTTTGGTAACGATCAACAAAAAATTGCGACCGCTAGAGCGTTTAAAGACAAATACATATATAATTTCGAACGGTCGTCATTTTCGTCCTCTCCTGGGTAGGATCGATGGACATTTGAAGACATTTTTCGAAAATCGCGTCATGAGTACGACCTCAATGATTTCCCTTGAGGGAAATCAGCTAAAAAATGCTTAGAACAAAAATTGTAGAACATCAATATTTCAACTAGGTTTCCTCTATAACATAGAATAGAATCATAATACGGAGATAATTTTAAATTACAAAATTCCCCTCTCTAGACCCCCCCTATTTCACCCCCAGTTTCAGCAATTAACAAATATGGTCTTTAGTGTGGAATGTATCCGTTAAATACCGAGTATGGTATAGAAGAAATTAATATTTTCCACTCACGGCCGCAAAATAAACTACATACCTACTTGTATTTCACACAGTAAACATTTAATTAAAACAATATTTGGCGTTTAAGCTAGGAATAAAGTGACTCATGATATAACTGTTTATTGCAAATATCACATAAGACACATAAGGGTTTACTGAAGGCTGAAAACTAAAAAGTCCGTCACGTAGGGGCTGCGTAAGCTAAGGAGATTTCCCACGTGAAGTTATACAATAAAGAAATCTCCATAAGAGAGCCGATCAGTTACGGAAACGGCCGAACTAGCTTCTGGCGGGAAACTCACTCGTGCTTTATCCGCCCACATTTAATAAAAATGCAAATATCTAGGTTAATATTCAAGATAGAGAATAAATGTATAGAACAATATTTATAGTAATTTGCAATAAGATTGGTTCTATACAATTTTTTGATCCGACGTATGGTAACGGAGATATTTCGAATTTTCGAAAATCCCCCCTCTAAAATGGGGGAGGGGGCCCACTGGTCCGATTTCAGCCATTAACGAACTTGATCTGTCTTTTTGCATAAAACGTTTAAATATCGGATTTGGTAACGATCAAACAAAATTTGCGACCGCTAGAGCGTTAAGAGACATATATATATATATATATATATATATATATATATATATATATATATATAATTTTGAACGGACCTCATTTTCGTCACCTCCTGGGTAGGATCGATGGACATTTGAAGAAAATCGCGTCATGAGTACGACCTCAATGCAAATATCTCCGTTAATATTAAAGATAAACCGATACATGTTTGCGAATTTGTATTTAATATTTTTTTGTGTTATATATGTTGCGGTTTTGCACTCTTCTATTACTAGTTACATTTTTTATTTCTTTTTAAGTTTAAATGAGCAGCATTGCCAACATTGCGGAGCTTTTAAAAATAAAATATTATTTGTAGTTATAAAATGTTGATGTTGTGTTTATTGCTAGAGTTTAATGTTTATTTGTTGTTTTAAACTACTTGTTTTAATGTTTCTTTATTGTGTTTTTTATATGGGTTTATAATAAGGATGCTTCTGGATAAACAAAAATAACTACTAATTTAAACGGAAAGCAAGGCGTGTGTATTTCGAGACGACCACCCATTTTCATTTTTTAAACTAGTCAAAGTTCCATAATCTCCTAGTAACTGTCATTGACAACATTAAATTGTTAAAACAAAATCGTATTAGTAGCTGAGACTGTCGTCGAGTGATGAGATTCGTCACTTCCTGAATGGCGTTGCCTACAAGATAAACACTCAGCACATCTGTACAGTCTGCAACCAGTATAAACAAGAGACCCTGTATCACTTTATCCTCAATTGTCCACTCTGTGATTCATTGAGAGCACGCTGTCTTTCACACAATGAACCTCCAGCAAGAAATGAAGAACAGCTTCAGTCTTTACTTATACCAATTGATAATAGTGCCTTATCAAATTTATATTATTATATCACTGTGGCCTTCAGGATAAGATCATTTGTTCATTTTGAATAGAAGCTTTGAGTGGATTATTTTTTTTTTTAATTTTACTTAGTTTTCATTAATGAATTTAGTATTTTTTTTAAATTATACTCTATCATTTTGTTTTATTTTTATTGTGGTATCTTCTTTTACTAAAATTCAAAATGTTGAAGTTTTGCATTTCATTTAGTTGAACATTACTTTGTTTGTATTCTCTTTTGTTCTATGTTATTTATTTATTTATCCTTTTTACCTAAGGCCACCAGACCCCTGTAATAGTTATATAACTAAATACAGAATATTATTGATTATTAATTGAAATCGTATTAGTATAAACCACGGACTGGAATAGTTGCTAGAGTTGGGCGCATCAATTCGGCGCAGTCGTGGCCGAGTGGTTAAGGCGTCTGACTCGAAATCAGATTCCCTTTGGGAGCGCAGGTTCGAATCCTGCCGACTGCGAGTAGTTTTATTTTATATATCACAAATACACTTTATTTCCGTATGATGAAACCGGAACTTATAGTATATATTTTTTTTAAATTATTACTGTACCATATTTAAAATTATATTATAAAACCAATTCTGACAAGTAATTTTAAATTACTCATTATAAAGTTTATTTCTTTTGTTTTACTAGATATTATTATTACTGTGTTTTAAGAGTAATTTTACATCTAAGTTGCGATTTCATTAGAAATAAATTATTCAAAAGCCATTGTTATCGATATAGCGTTCGACGAATTAAAGGAAATCACCTATTCAGGTTGTAATTGTGTAGAGCTTTTCGAATTATTTCAATCAACCATTGATGACCTAAACCTTAAAGATGACAAAAATGAGATTCGTTCAAATTTCTATGTGTACACACACACACACACACACACACACACACACTATATATATATATGTTGACCAACATTTAAAACCATTTTTCTAAATATTGGTTGTATAACAACAGGTAGAACTATTTTTGATTCATGTCCTGTTTTTAATCTAATATTTTTTCAGAATTGATTTATAAAAAATAAATAAAATAAAATCAGGCGGCTCAGGTTAGCCATGTGAGTTAAGGTGGACCTAGAGTGGCGAGTTCGATTCTCGCCTGGGTAAATAGGAATTTATTTAGTGACGAACTCATTAAATAAAATCCTTAGTCACATCTGGCTAGAAAAGGGTGGTAACCTGTAAAAACCCCGTCCCAATTAGCCTCAGTTGCAAAAAGTAGACGTTAAAAAATAATTTAATTTTAAAATATTGGTTGTATAACAACAGGTAGAACTATTTTTTATTCATTGCCTGTTTTTAATCTAACGTTTTTTTTAATTGATTTGAAAATAAAATCAGAGACAGAATTAATAGAAATAGTCTAGATAGTAATTGTCTAGTCAACTCTTCTTAATCATTGACATGTTTTTATACAACCAATAGAGATGTGTTTTTAATCAAATTTAAAAAAAAAAAAATGTTTTATATGCTGGTGTGATAAGTGGATGAAATGGGACAATGCTGGTTAAGCGTATAGATATAAATCATCAAAAGTCCGTCACGCAGGGGCTGCGTAAACTAAGCAGATTTCCCACGTGATGTTTTACAATAGAGAAATTTCACGAGAGCCGAGTAGTTAATGAAACAGCCGAACTAGCTTTTGGCGGGAAAGTCACTCGTCCGTTAGGAAGCCCAGATTTAATAAAAATGCAAATAACTCGGTAAATATTCAAGTTAGAGAATAAATGTATATAACAATATGTATAGTAAATTTTAGTTGCAATAAGATGTACAATTTTTCGATCCGACGTATAGTAACGGGGATATTTCGAATTTTCGAAAATCCTCCCCCTCTAAACCCCCCCTCCCACTGGTCCGATTTCAGCCGTTAACGAACTTGATCTTTCTTTTTACATAAAACGACTAAATATCGAGTTTGGTAACGATCAAACAAAAATTAAAACCGCTAGAGTGGTAACAGACAAATATATATATAGATATGTAGATAGATCTAACGAGATATAGATAGAACGGACTTCACTTTCGTCATATACTAGGTAGGATCGATGGACATTTGAAGAAAAATTTCGAAAATTCCGTCATGAGTACAACCTCAATAGCTGATTTCCCTTAAGGGAAATCTGCTAAAATGGGGTAAGAAAATAAAAATAAGCGATATATTGTAAATCGAGTTTATTCAAAAGTAGCAAATATATATAATATATGTGTGTGTGTGTGTGTGTGTGTGTGTGTGTGTGTGTGTGTGTGTGTGTGTGTGTGTGTCTGTGTGTGTGTGTGGGTGCGCGCGCGCCAATGTCATAAAAATAACTGGCAATTATCTCCTAATTACATAGTTAGGGACTCCTTGTTATTCACGTATCAAGAGATTTTAATAATAAAGGAGCACATTTTCGTCAACCTTGCATGAATGTATTTTTTTTTTTATTAAAATAGAGTGGACTTAATTAGGTAAATTAGAATTACACGTAATAAGTTCCACCCTTTTGATGTTGAATAAGTATAAGAGAAATATAAAATATTACAAACAAATTACATCTAATTTTCTGGAACAGCTTTGCCACAGCAATATAAAGAGATAGGCGAGATCAAAGCAGTAGGAGATAAACTTGTAACAGCTGGTTTATGAGTTAAAAATTGTTACTTTATAACTGTAAAATAAGGCGCCTAAAATTAAATAAAAGCGAAAATTCAAATTAATTTATTCAACTAATTATTTTTAAAGATTTTTCATTAAACGTTATTTACATTTGCACTTTCATTAAAAGATATTTTAACAAACATTAAATACTTCAAAAGGTGGAGAAGCATCAAGGCTTCAAATAATAAATTCCTGTTAGCATGGATAGACAAATACTCCCAAGTAATTTAAGACCTTAACGTATTAACTGGAATTTTAAAATGAATTTATGAGAAATATTATTTTAATATTAGTTCTTCATTTTATGAGGAGGAAAAAAATGACTTAGAAGATTTGAGTGTCTATGACTATATCATTTCTTTTAACTTATTTAAGAGTGTAAGACTTTGTTCCGTATAAATACCCCAAAACAACCTTTTATGAAGACCTAAAAGTGTCTTAGTATAAAAAAACACTTATTAGCCATGACACAGTTCATTAATTTTGTAATAGAAATAATTATTCCATTATTGTAATAGCTGTTGTAAACGACGGTAAAACAACTGTTGTAAAATCTATGAGTAGAGACCGTCAAAACTAGTTGAAATTAAAGTAACCCTGACATGTGTTTCCGATGCTAAAATAAGATTTTCAAACCTATCAAAAGATGTTTAATAGGTGTATGACACTGGCGTTTTAGCCGATTTCCGTAATGGATATCAGCTATTAAGGGGGCTCAGGTAAGCCATGTAAGTTACAGGATTGACCTAATCTCACCTGGTTAACCTAGAGTGACAAGTTCGATTCCTTGGCAATAGGAATTTATTTAGTGTCGGAATTCATTAAATACCACCCTGGCTAGAAATGGGTGGTAACCTGTAGATAGCCCACCCCTATTAGCCTTAGGTGAAAAAAGTGAACCTTAATAAATAATTTAATTTAGCTGATGAGGTTTTATTCATATCGCGATTTTTGACAAATTTCTTCAAATCTGTATCTATACATCGTAGCAGATAACGAAAATGAAATTAAGACGGATGTAGTGCGTGAAATGGTTTTGAAGGGCTAGTAAGACGGGGGATCCCGAAGTTGGAGATTTCCTGAGCTTCAGATGGATATTTGAAGTGAATGGTTACAAAGAGCAACGACATTGAAGTAGACATTAGAGTTAGACTGGTTGCGAAGACCAGCTGCTTAGGTATCCTGGAGAAAGCTTTCCACTCTCCAGTAGAACATAAGGATTCTACTATCATATATGAGAGTGATACGAAAACTCTATTTCTCAAAAAATAAATAAGAATAAAACGAAAAAAACAACTGAGAAATTCAAAATTAGCGAAACGTATTCTGAGCTTTCAAGAAGCAGCACACTTGGCACTTGTTTCCTAGGATCTCCAGGGGCTAAAATGGTACATGGACCGATGGATATTTGTGAATTTTTATTTAATATTTTTTGTATTATTCTATTACAAGATAGATTTTTTCTTTTAGCAGATTTCCCTTTAGGAATATCAGCTATTGAGGTTGTACTCATGACGCGGTTTTCGATAAATTCCTTCAAACGTCCATCGATCCTACCTAGTAAATGACGAAAACAAGGTCCGTTCAAAGTTTTAGGTATATATTTATATATGTCTGTTACCCCTCTAGTGGTCGCAGTTTTTGTTTAATCGTTATGAACCTCGATATATAAGTGTTTTATGTAAAAAGAATGAACAAGTTCATTAACGGTTAAAATCGGACTGGGGGAGGGGAGAGTTAGAGGGGAGGAAATTTGAAAATTCCTTATATCTCCGTTATTATGCGTCGGATCGAAACATTGTATTGAAACCTCTTATTCCAAATGTAATGTTCTATAAATGCTGTTAAGTAGATTTTTTTCATTATCTTTAATATTAACCAGGATCTTTGCCTTTATTATTTTTCGGCTTTCAGCAAATTCCCACTCCTACTCATGCAATAACACGATAAGCTGTTATATTATGAAGCGCTTTGTTTGATGCCTTAATAACAAATATTTTTCTCATGGAAATTTTACGTCATGAGATAAATGCAAATACGTGACACAAGTGGGAAATCAGCTTAGTTAACGCAATCCCTTCGTGACGGACTTTTTAAATTTAAATAAGAAAAATCGCCTACACTGCGAAGCTCTTATAAATTAAAATAAATATCCTATGTAATGATAAAATTTTGATGTTTTTTTATTACTATAGTTAAATAGTTTTTTGTTGTTTTTATTACAATAGTTAAATGGCTATTTGTTGTTTTTATTACTATAGTTAAATGGTTATTTGTTGTTTTTATTACAATAGTTAAATGGCTATTTGTTGTTTTTATTACTATAGTTAAATGGTTATTTGTTGTTTTTATTACAATAGTTAAATGGCTATTTGTTGTTTTTATTACTATAGTTAAATGGTTATTTGTTATTTTTATTACAATAGTTAAATGGCTATTTGTTGTTTTTATTACTATAGTTAAATGGTTATTTGTTGTTTTTATTACTATAGTTAAATGGTTATTTGTTGTTTTTATTACAATAGTTAAATGGCTATTTGTTGTTTTTATTACTATAGTTAAATGGTTATTTGTTGTTTTTATTACTATAGTTAAATGGTTATTTGTTGTTTTTATTACAATAGTTAAATGGTTATTTGTTGTTTTTATTACTTGTTTAATGTTTCTTTATTGCATTTGTTACATGGTTTTATAATAAGGTTGCTTCTGAATAAATAAATAATAACTACGAGTTTTAACGGAAAGCGGGGCGTGCGTATTTCAAGATTACCACCAATTTTTATCTTGGAAGCTAGTCAAAGTTCCAAAGTCTCTTACTTACAATAATTAACAACAATAAATTATTAAAACAAAATCGTATTAGTATAAAACACGGACTGGTATAGTTCCAAGAGTTGAGAGCGACCACGGGCGCAGTTGTGGCCGAGTGGTTAAGGCGTCTGACTCGAAATCAGATTCCCTTTGGGAGCGCAGGTTCGAATCCTGCCGACTGCGAGTAGTTTTATTTTATATATCACAAATAAATTTTCTTCACATCTTCGTAAATAAAATCACACAAATCTCCATCGATAGATACAACCTACTAGCAGATATCGAAATTGAGAATAGGACGAATGAAGTGCTCGAAATGCTTTTCCAAATCTGAAGTAACCCCGTAGATGTAGGTCAAATCTGACAACGTTCGTACTATCGAAAATGGGAATCTTTGGTAGTTGGCCCATATTGAAAGGCTAAGATCCGCCAGAATTCCCTATGTTACAATATCTGGCATACCAAGAAGAATTACGAAAAGGAGTAGACTTAGGCAACAGCGGGTTTATTGCATGGTGGAAAAAATATGTTGCTAGGCGGAAAACTAATCCTAAAATTTAAATTAACTGTGGAATCGTTTTGCAGATGAGACGCAACATTTCCTACAAAATTATCTCGGCTTTTACCTTAAACTCTCATACAGGAAAATAGGGGGACACGGCTGCTGTGACAAAAGCATTAAATAAAACTCACTATTACGCGCTAGTGTTCTTCTAGGGCCTATATGCATTGTAAATCCTCTGGATGTGTATTACTTGGCGATAGGTTTGATCCACTAACTGTGGTGGTCACTCAGTTGTTTCCGGTCAGACAAGTGGGGCCTTTATCTTTTCCTTGGAAGGAGTCCACGTATCACAGCCATGTATATCTAATGGTCTCATGACACATTGGAGACTTTGCTGGTTATGTGCACGTTGTAACATAGTGAAATAACAATATTATATCAATTTTATTACTCCATAAAAATAGCTTTAATAAAAAAAAATAATAATAATATAACAATAATTATAACAACACATGTCAATAGTTATAACATAGTTCAACAAACAAAAGACAATATACTGTAGTAATACAAAACATAAGGCAGTGACCAAGCCATTTATAACAAACTTGAGGTTGTACACAGTACCTTGTAAACAAAGCAACTACAGAGATGTACAATCATTTTTATGTATCTTTAGCCTTGGTAAGTAGAATTAACTCAAACACTATCTACTACACTCTAATAACAATGTGCAATATATACCTGTAGTTTTTAGCCCTGAAGAAGAGAAAATAAATATTCTCGAAATATTGGAATGAACTAAGATTTTTTCACTAACACTGACCAAAACTCCAAAAAACAACAACACTATATATACACTCAACCGCAAAAAAAACCGGGCACTACATTTTTGTCGTATTAAAAGCTAATTTTCAGCAATTTTCTTTATGTGGGTATTCTAGTTATTACAGAGAATTTAGAGTCTAAGTCCATTGAACTAATCCCTTCAGGATTAGTAAACAATTAGATAAAACTCAGATTGGATTTATTTGTCGTGAAGTTGATCTATTCTAAACTGTAAGTAGTTTTTCGCATATTTAAACATCTTTAATTATTAACCAAGCATTTTCTTTAATTAATGTTTTATTTTTATTTCGGTCCAGAATAATGGGTCTTTCAAACTTAGATGGAAGGCCGGAGCTTACGTTACATTGCCGAAACTCTTGGGGTAGCGAAGTCTACCATTCACTGTAATAAAAATGAAGAATAATTTTTTTTTTTTTTAAATGTGTTAATTTATCTTTTTCTTTTTTTTTATTTTGTATTTTTTTGTAAATAATCAATAAAAATTATTCACTTTTGGCAGATTTTGTTTAAATAACCTATAGATTAACCAATTATTTTAATTAGAAAGATTAATATACATATATAAATGTTTGTTAGATATTTATACACTCACAGTTTAGAACGGACCAAATGTTTCAAAAAGTCTTGTCATGAGTTTAACCTCAATAGCTGATTTTCATTAAGAAAAATCTTCTAAAAGATTCTACCTACCAAAAAGAAGGTCACATCAAGGAGTCTAAACCTTCCGTACCTTTCAACGTAAATAACTAAGCAAGACTAATTGCATGCATGAAAGACGAAATTCAAAAGGAACTGCGCAAGATTTTATATAAGACTGGCAACCGTGGAAATTTTGTTTTTATTGAGTGCCGAGCTCATGGGCATGAGGCCATGTTATTTCTCCCTATAAGTGGTATATAGCGTGTCGAGAATGTAATTAGTGTACCTGTTCCATTTTATTAATGCAAAACCTTGTAATATTCTAATATAGCCGTTAGTCAATAAAGCCGGTCTAAGTGTGAATTTTCTTTTAATTTTTATTTAACGCTTTATTTCCTAAAGTCAATTTTTTTTAATACTTCGAGGGGTTTCTTTTTTCTCAGTTGTTTTTAAATTAACAGCCTTTATCATTCTTGTTTCGTTGTTCGGCTAATGTATACTTTTCTAGAATGTAATAAATTCAAAATATAGGAAACCGTCGAGCAGAGGATGAGTAAAACGAAGAAGATATCCCATGTAAAGGAGTGAAAGACAGTCCATATCATAGAAAGGTGCTAACTCCACCATTTCTAACATAGAAATTACTCAATGTAAAAACAAGACTGGAAAATTATGATGTATATTAGACCGAATTCACTCCCTTGTTAGCACTATAAGATATGTGTGAACAAAAGTCTCATCAAGGCAAAGGAAAAACGAAGAGTGAAACTACTTGGGCATATAAGGCACGACGACTTCATTACAAAAATATTTGAAGGTAAGGTTCTTGGGCATTGGGAAAGAGGAAGGCCTAGAAAATCCTATTTTGAAGACATAAGCATCTCATGGATTTCGGTGTGAGGGAGTGTATTTTGAAAATTTGAAATATCTGCGTTACAATAATACCTCGGACCTAAAATGATACAAAAGCAATCTTATTGCAAATTAAATGAACTATAAATATTGTTATATACATTTATTCTCTAACTTGATTATTAACCGAGATATATTCATTTTTCAGTTTATAGCCTTCAACAAAACCCCACTTTTAGTCATGTCACATAAATAATACTCTCCTATATAATACTTCATTAACTACTTTCTATTAACTTCATACGAAGCTTAAATACCAAATATTGTTTTTAAGAGACGTTTATTATACGCGATACATGCAAATATGTTCTGTTGATTCTCCCAGCCGTCTTAAGTTCTTGGACTATTAAAATTTGAGTGATTGAGATTATTTCAGAAAATTATTTTGATTCAATATAAATTACAGTACTCGTTTTAAATTTACAGTATATCTTTTTCAATAAAATTAATATGCTATATTCATATATATATATATATATATATATATATATATATATATATATATATATATATAATTGTTTTTCATTAAAATGAAGAATATTTCTATCTATCTGTTCGGCTCAGAGAGGTTAGCAGACTTTTATGTTTCCAATTCAGACGCTTTCCGTTGGGAGGTTAAAACTGACTGAAAGATTTCTCATTATTCGTTTGTATTTATTCACTTAAGGGCCTCAGATTACCCATGTGAGTTAAAGCGTTGGCCTTAATCTCACATGGCAAACCTAGAGTGGCGATTTCGATTCTCGCCTGGGCAATAGGATTTTATTTAGTGACGGAATTCAATAAATAAAATCCTTAGTCCCACCCTGGCTAGAAAAGGACCGTAACCTGTAGATAACCCATCCTAATTAGCCTAAGTTGCAAAAAGTGGACGTTAATAAATAATTTAATTATTCACTTAATATTCACGGTGGTGTTAAATGTTACCAGTAAGTAGATTTGTCTATTGTAAAACTTCACGAGGGAAATCTGCTTAGTTTATGCAGGTGACGGATTTTTTAATTGTACCCCTTCCCAAAACACCAATTCCCTCTCCTTCGGTTTCTGTACTTGCGAAGTTTTTTACGTCATACTTTCATATATATCCCACTTCTACTCATGTTACATAAACAATACTCTGCTACATAATAAATTACATTATTCGAAGTTTAAATACCAAAAATTGTATTGAAGTGAACTTTATAATACGAGAAATATGTCCTGGTGCCCCCCCCCCGTCTTAAGGTTTTGGACTACTAAAATTTGATTGATAGAGATAACAATTATTCTGACTCATTATTAATTGCAGTACTAGATATAGTAAATAGTTCTTAACAAAATTAATATGTTATATTCTGATATATTTCAGTAATTGTTTTTATTTCCTGTACGAGGCGGGCAGACCCGTTTGTTTACATTTCTAACCTAACGCTTCCTGTCGGCAGGTTATTGAAATTGGATGAAACATTTCTTATTTCCGTTTGTATTTATTCACGGTGGTGTTGTGTTACCAGTATGTTGATTTATCTATTACTGAACTTCACGGGGTAATCTGCTTAAATTACGCAGCACCTGCGTGACAGACTCTTTTGTTTCTATATAGCTTTTTCAAATTATTAAAAGTAGCAAGTTCTGAAATAATTACATTGTTACTATACACACTACATACTATACTATACATTGTTACAATACTATTCGTCATTTCCTGGGTAGGATACGTGCTCATATATACGTACGTGTCCATATTTATATCTTTGCTTTTAGGACTTACATTTTTTTTGGTAGATATAATACAGAATTGTCGACCTTCAAGTTAACAAAATAAACATACTATTTAAAATTGTCTCCTGAATGCTATCTCTAGATGCTTAATAGAGCTGTGGGAAACGGCTAAGTATTGTAATATCAACTGCATTCCAATCCGCAACGCCCTTTGCACGAAGTTGTTGCTCCCTTTCACATTACAAACGGAAACCATCATAAAGCCCTAACTGTCCCTTTCGTTCACGAAACAATTCCAATTTGATTCTCATCAACCCATAGCTAATGCATCCCTTTCTTCCTCACTTCCCAGACATTTCAAAAAGAAGGGATATCGTGATCTTCTGGATGTGTGAAAGTATATAGCGAGTAGGAGTGCTATGAAAGGATTTCTTCTCACCGAATTGTCTTGTAGTCAAAAAGTTCGTCACGCGGGGGCTACGTAAGCTAAGCAGATTTCCCACGTGGGTCACGTATTTGCATTTATCTCAAAAAGTAAAAGTTCAATGAGAACAATATTTGATATTTATGCTTCAAATAACGTGCTTCATAATATAACAGCTTCTTCTCGAGCTCAGGTAGGATTGGTGAGTATATCGAAAATTCGAAATATATCCGTTACTATAAGTCGGATCAAAAAATTATCTAGAACCAATCTTATTGAAAATTAAATTTGCTATAAATTTGTTATGTACATTTATTCTCTATCTTGAATATTAACCGAGATATTTGCATTTTTATTAAGTAGAACGGACGAGCTATGGTCGCTTCTTTCCGTTCCCATCGTAAGCTAGTTCGGCAGTTTCCGTAACTGGTCGGCACTCGTATGGAGATTTCTCTATTGTATAACTTTACAAGGAAAATCTTCTTAGTTTACGCAGCCCCTGACGGACTTTTTTTTTATAAGTTGTATTTTCTATTCGGTCTTTTCTATGCATAGAGACATTGAGAGGTTCAAAGTTTATTATAAACTATAGAAAACATATGTATAATGCCTGCATGTAAACTCTTTATTTATTTCTCCCCCTCTTTCTTCCACTTTATCTTGCACCAACCTCAACCTCTCCCTTGCCGTTCCTCCTTCCAACCCCCACAAAGTAAATTTAAATAATATGATAAATTTTCATACGGCATGTAATTTCAGCATACAATAAATTGAGCCCTCCACTCTCTCGTCCACCCCCCACCACGTTCTTCCAAATATCTCTCTTCATTTTTTCTCCCACTTTCATATTCTTCTTCTCCTTCATAATTTCCACCCCATCCCCCCATGTCACAATCATTATTTCCCAACTATCTAGCATTGTCTAGCTGCTCATTAGCTCTTGTCCTTAACCGCCTTTGCCATCAGATCTTCCTTAGAGAAATAGGATGGGAGGTAAAGTGAGTGTAAAGAAGGGAATACATGAACAAGAGTGTGACTTAAAAGTAGAATTACTTGGGACTGCGAAAATTTAGATATTTCACGCCTTTAGCGATTGATGACTTAATTTCAGATCCCCTTAAGGGAAATCAGCTATTGAGGCCGTTCTCATGACGCGACTAAGATATGGAAATATCTCGGTTAATATTAAATATAGAGAAAACATGTACATTACAACATACCTACAGATTTCCAATAAGATTAATTCTATACCATTTTTCGATCCGAAGTGCAATAACTGGAGATATTATGAGTTTTTTAAATCCCCCCCCCCACCCATGTCCGATTTCAGTCGTTAGCGAACTTGATCTTTATTTTTACTTGAAACGTTTAAATATCCAGTTTTATGACGATTAAACAAAAATTGAGACCGCAAGAGCGTTAACAAACATATATATATATATATATATATATATATATATATATATATAATTATGTTGATGTTTTCGACCAGGTTATATTTATATATGGTGTTGTGTTTTTTTTTTTTCTTTTTCGAGGTTTGGTCAATGTTGGTGAAAGAAACTTCTTAGTTTATGCCGATATTTCGACAATTTTATTTTCTCTTCTTCAGTACTGCATGAACACCTCCTTTTACACTCTAATTTAACAACAATACTGTATTTTTACAGCCCTGAAGAAGAGAAAATAAAATTCTCGAAATATCGGAATAATCTAAGAAGATTAAATCATAATCATTTACAAAACCTCCAAAAAATAAACAAAACCCACATATAAATAAATATATATATATATATAGATATATATAAATATAAATATATATCTATATATAGTTTTGAACCGACCTCATTTTTGTCATCTCCTGGGTAGGATCAATAACATTTGTGGAAATTTTTCAAAACTCGCGACGTGAGTACAACCTCAATAGCTGATTTCCCTTAAGCCAAAATTGCTAAAATGTAGAATCATTTTTGTCCAATGCACCTTTCTCTAATTCGAAAGTCGACAATGTTATTTGTATTTTTGAATTTTCCATCTTCAATAGCCCCCCCCCCCCCACACTCCTAATTACACCTTAAGCTATCATTTTACTTGCATTAACACTCGGATCCCGTTTAATCCTGACTCGAAATCTCGAACTCGTTTCCCGGTAACTACTGAGCGGAAAATAGAGATTACAATGTCCAAAACCAGTTATTTGGGAAATCTACTTAGTTCATGCAGCTCTGACGGAAATTTTTATCAGCTGTAGAATGGAGATTATAAGACATTTTTTTAAGTGCGTTATGAGTCCAACCTTTACAGCCTGATTTTCCTTAAGGGAATTTGCTAAAAAAAAAAATCCAAGAAAACATAAAGGGAGAGCCATAAGGAGTAGTGCCTCTTGAGGGCCTACGATTCGGCAAAAACTGGACCTTATATAGGTTTTTCACTATATGCCCTTCCCTCTTATAATGCATTCACTTACTCAGTGATCAGCCTTTCGTTTTGAATAAAACCTCCCCAACCACCTTCATCCCCTCTATCCTATGCCAACTTCTCTTCTCCTCTCTATAAATTTCCTAATGCAATTACCCATATGTATATTGGAAAATTAAAATATTGATAATGCCTAATAAAGTGTTGTCTAAATAGTGCAGGAGAAAAGGTTGTAGCTGAACAATCATCACTTTAAAGGTTCTAATAAATTAAAATATGTGTAATTTACATGTTTAATCTCCGTTTAAGCAGATTTTTCTTAAAGGAAATCAGCTATTAAATTTTTTCGAAACGAAAACTTACAATCTTAATTGACGACGTCAACAAGACAACTAAATGTCATATCAATCCAAAGTATGATATTTCAATTATCTGAGGTTTTAAGTACATTTCTCTTAGCCCTATTGAGGCTATACTTATGACACGATTTTCAAAAAAAATCTTTAAATGTCCAACCTTGAAGGATCGTTGAGGGGACGACGAGTCTGTTCAAAACTATATATTATATATATATACACTAGCCAAGGTACCCGGCTTCGCTCGGGAAATCATTTGAAACGGAAATATTCTATTTTGTTTTTGGCAATGCTTCGACGTGTACAACTGCTCTTCCCGTCTGGGCTCATTTCTTCCCGTAAGGGTCCGTTGGGCGGCTTATGGAAAATAAAATTTTAGATTTGAAGAATAAATGAAAATAAGTCTCTAATCATTCCCTCTCCACTGTTTGACACGCCGTGAATAATTCAAATCATAATCATGGATAGCATTTATTATTATTAAATATCATCTATAATGTACGTATTTTCTGTATACAATCTAGCTAATATACCCGACGATGCCTGGGAAATCATAGTTGACTGAGTAATGATGGTATTTTTATATTTTATAGAATATCGCTGAAAAACCAATGGGAATCACAATATCGCGAATTATTATTTCAGGCTTCCCTTATAACCCCCACTCCCGTTCTAATCTAAACATTTTAATATAGCTTATAACATACCGAGTTTTGTTAAGTTCGGTTCTATCGTTAGTGCCCAATGAAATAGTATACTCCCGCTTTAGTTTATAGTGTATATCTCGTTTATACTTTGTTAAAAGACCAAAATGAATATCACAAAAGTTACTCTAAATAACATAATAAACAACTTTTGTTATGTTTATATATGTCGAAAAACGAATAGAAAACGAAATACCACTATTTTAAATTCAGGCCTCCCTTACAACCCCGACTCCTACCCGTCCCAAGAAATGTTAGTATGGCTTATTATAATAAAGGCGTTTGTGCTAACACACATACCGAGTTTTATTTAGTTCGGTTGAGTCTTTTGTATCAAATAAAATTGTTCACTTCCGCTATAGGTTTTAGCGTATATCTCGTTTATAATTCGGTATACGAAAAAAGTGTATATAACAAAAGCTACTCTAAATAACCAAATAAACAACTTTTGTTATGTTTATATTTGCCGAAAAACCAATAGGAAACGAAATATCGCTATTTTTAATTTCTGGCTTCCCTTATAACCCCCACTCTTTCTCGTCTCAGAGGATATTAATATAGCCAAAAGTCTAAGTTGGGTTAGTAGTAATATACATACCAAGTTTCATAAAATTCGGTTCAGCCGTTTATGCATGAAAAGGTAACAAACAAATAAACGAACAAACAAACAAATTAACAAACAAACAAACACACACGAAAGAAAGAAAATGCAGTTATGGTGTCTATGACATGTGAAACGAAAAGTTATCGTGAAAATTCACGAAAAAAAATCAATGTACAGACAGAGGTTACAATTTTATATATATATATTTGGCGAAAGCTCTAGCGGTCGCAACACTTCTTTAATCATTGACAAACTCGATATTTAAACGTCTTATTTAAAAATAAAGATCAACTTCGTTAATAGTTGGCATCCGACAAGTGGGAGAGGAAGTTTAGAGGGTAGGAATTTCGAAAATTCCAAATATCTCCGTTATTATGCTTCGGATCGAAAAATTGTAAACCAATCTTATTTCAAGAGTAAATTTCTATAAATTTTGTTATATATATTTTTTCTTTATCTGGAATATTAAACTAGATATTTGCATTTTTTAGTTTTAGCCCTTCAGTAAACCCCAACTCCTATTCACGTTGTTAAACAATCGAAGTTAAAAAGACAGTTTTAAAGAGATTTTTTTCAACTGTTACTTTGGCAGATAAATGAAAATACGTTTAGCGAAAATTATGTTTGTATGTATACATATATACTTCCATTGAAGCTAAATATTACATCAAGAATGCTAGAGAGTTTTTACCATTAAATAATTCAACTGTATTATACTATGAAAATTCACGTTTTTCAGGTGGAATTAACTCCCTCTACTGAATATTAGGAGTTTTTCAGTAGTATAGAACTGGGGGAAAAATAGTTCTGAAGTTTTCATACCTTATGCATCCCTAAGGAAAATACTTGAGGACTCCCAGTTCATTCATATTGCAAGGGTGCACGAACTTGACTGCATCTATTTCTACCTTACCCTAGGGCACTCCTAATTTACTCGCGACTTCTAATTCACTAAATACATATTATATGCTTGTTTGAGAATTACAGAAAATAGCCATCTTCTAGGGATTTCTTACCATTGCTAAAATAATAAATGCGTTCATGTTTTTACTATTGCAGTACCATTGTTAACGTATAATGGTTTACAAGCGTCTTGTTTCATGGTATGTAATATATATATATATATATATATATATATATATATATATATATATATATATATATATACATTTCGAATTTCCGATTGCCCCCCTTTAAACCCCCCCCCACTTTCCAGGTCCGATTTCAGCCTCTAACAAATATCTACATATATACTCACAGCAGTGTTGTTGGAAGTGAAGAATATTGTGTACTTGGACAGAGAAAATGACGTGGAATTCTTCACAAGATTTTTTATTTCAGCGCCAAGCGCTTTAGAAGACTATTTTCTCCATCTTCTGAACTAGTTGCACGCTCTCATAGGGAAAGACAGCAAGTGACATGCCGTCTTTCCCTATGAGCGATTGTGAAAAATTGGACGTATTTTTCTCTTTCCAAGCATATATATATATATATATATATATATATATATATATATATATATATATATATGAGTGTGTGTGTGTGTGTGTGTGTGTGTGTGTGTGTGTGTGTTTGTGACAAAACTTTTCGTGATAGAACATAAACTTTTAATTGTTGCCGTATCACTAAACAAATTTTTAAGTATCTCGCCATAATAAAGGACTCATGACAACATTATTTGGTATTTAAGCTTTGAATAAAGTGGTTCACGATATAACAGCGTATTCAGACATGGGTAGGAATGGGGGTTACTCAAGGCAGAAAACCAGAAAAAGTAAATATTTCGGTTAATATTCGAGATAGAGAAAAAAGTTTAATTACAACATATACAGACAAATAAATGTCCAATGTAATTCTTCTTATACAAATTTTCGATCCAACTCATAGTAACGGAGATATTTGGAATTTTCGAAGGGAAATCGGCTAATAAAACTAAAGTCAGCCCATGTAATGTATATATACAGTTTAATAAAGTGAATTAAGGAGTGTTGTATTTCTATAAATTCTGACCCTCTGCCAATGAGATATCATAGTTTAATTTGTTTCTGCCGTAGCTTAATAGCGCAGTGGGTCTCCTTCCTCTAGTTCACTTGACCAGCGTTACACTGTTATAATATTATTCTGATAACAGTAATTTCTTTATTTTTAATGATATGCTTATATATAATTTTATTAAGTCACTATATTCCAAATTCAAATTACACAATTATCATATATGTGTTTAAAATTCAGGTCGTCAGCAAAGATTCTTTGTAGTTTTGTCCCAAGTACTTACTCCCCATTGTAGTAGAAATGAATGAGGGATGGGTAAAATTAGGCAAAATGTCAATAGAGCTCAACTCAATTTATTTGCCTTTCCTACCTTATATTTATACAGGCGGACCGCTGGGACACTCTACTCCCTCCAGTTATACATCCTTTTCAAATCTTTTTCATCTGCATGTTCTTTTTTCATATGTCTCTTTGCTCCCATTTTTTCAGTCCAAATCATTATTGACTGGAGAGTGACTCAAACAGACCTACGAGCTCACGGCGTCCTATTCATGACAAAAGCAACTCATTTCATACAAATACATAAGGATTTTTCGGTCTAAATGCCCCCTACAGAATTTACATGGGGGAAACATGTATTATTAGCAGATCTACCTTAAGGGAAATTAGCTATTGAGGTCGTATTCTTGACGCGATTTCCTAAAAATTTCTTCAAATGTCCATTGATCCTGCCCAGGAGATGACGAAAATGAGGTCCGTTCAAATATATATATATATATGTGTGTGTGTGTGTGTGTGTGTGTGTGTGTGTGTGTGTGTGTGTGTGTGTGTGTGTGTCTGTCTGTTAACGCTCTAGCAGTCGCAATATTTGCTTCATCGTTACCAAACTCGATATTTAATCGTTTTATGTAAAAGTAAAAATCGAGTTCGTTAATGGGTGAAATCGGACCAGTGGGAGGGGGGTTTAGCAACAATTTACTATATTCTTATTTGTAAGGGGATTGTTCCATCTTCAATGAAACACACAAAAGAAACCCCGTTCGTCATACAATTCTCTACCTTTCAAGAGGCCCTCGCATGGTGCTGCCATCTCCGTGCCAGACCTGGGAACTACCAGGAGCAAGCACCCAGCTGGTAGCATAGAATAAATGCTGTAGAATAAAAAAAAGACTAGCAGCCAGGCTACTTTTCTGAGAGAGCACACTCTTCGTTCAAAAAAAAAAAGTATTTTTTGTTGTTAATATGGTCAACCAACATGGCTAATTAACTAGTATTCAAGCCAAGGCAGGTGGTAGGGGAGACGGCACGAATGGAGAGAGAGGTCAGAGATGGAAGAAATAAGAAGAAAAGGGGAACGAATAACCAGCAGGAAGAATAAAGTCCGTCACGCAGGGGCTGCGTAAACTAAGCAGATTTCCATCGTGAAGTTTAGTAATAGATAAATATACATACTGCTAACACAACACCGTGAATAAATACAAACGGAAATAAGAAATGTTTCATCCAGTTTCAATAGCCTGCCGACAGGAAGCGTTAGGTTAGAAATGTAAACAAACGGGTCCCGCCTCACACCGGAAAGAAAAACAATTACTGAAATATATCAGAATATAACACATTAATTTTATTGAGAACTATTTACTATATCTAGTACTGTAATTAATAATGAGTCAGAATAATTGTTATCTCAATCAATAAAATTTTAGTAGTCCAAAACTTTAAGATGGGGGGGGGGAGTCACCAGTACATATTTGCATGTATCTCGTATAATAAAGGTCTCTTGAATACAATTTTTGGTATTTAAACTTCCAATAATGTGATTTATTATGTATCAGAGTATTGTTTACGTAACATGAATAGAAGTGGCGGTTTGGTGAAAACTGAAAAATGCAAATATCTCGGTTAATATTCAAGATAGAGAATAAATGCATAGAACAATATTTATAGTAAATTTAATTTGTAATAAGATTGATTTTGTATAATTTTTCGATCCGACGTATAGTAACGGAGATATTTCCAATTTTCGAAAATCCTCTCCTCTAAACCCCCCCTCCCACTGGTCCGATTTCAGCCGTTAACGAACTTGATCTTTCTTTTTACATAAAACGCTTAAATATGAAGTTTGGTAAGGATTAATCAAAAATTGCGACCGCTAGAGCGGTAACAGACAAATATATATATATATATATATATATATATATATATATATATATATATATATATATATATATATATGTATACAGTTTTGAACGGACCTCATTTTCGTCATCTACTAGGTAGGATCGATGGACATTTGAAGAAAAATGTCGAAAATTCCGTCATGAGTACAACCTCAATAGCTGATTTCCCTTAAGGGAAATCTGCTAAAAGGAGCAAGGCACAATAACACAACATATTTTTCAAGATCATCAATCAATATTGTAATTTTTAATCTATATATTCATTGAATATTATATATTATTAAGTAAAGCTTTCAATAGACTTATTTTTTTTATCATATCCAACCACATTTATACAGTCCACCCTCATAAATCAACCATTTGCATAACTACTCAGTGAGAAGGTAATATTCATTACCAAATGAATTACCCCATCACATTTGACACGGATCATAAGAAACGTTATCCTAAAAAAAAAAAAATTAGCTCCCTAATTCGTCATATGACTAAAAGGTAAAACCCATTAACTAGACTAATTTGGAAAACTATTAATTTGCAGCCATATATGCAAATAACTTTAGTGTAACACATAAAGATAGCAGAACGCCACATTACAAACCAATCAAATCGTATAAAATTCACTTATTTAATTAACTTCTGTTCTCTTATAAATGTTTAAAGGAGTTATTTTGAGATTCCATGAGAATGTGTTACTACCGACATTTCAGAAGAAATAAAGATAGGCGAAATTGTTCTATTTCAGCTCATCTGCTAGGTGTGAATGGCATGCTATCAGTAATCAAGTATAACTCCAATCTTAATCTAAATGAAAACATTTTGCTCAACAGCTTATGAAGTACTTGGGCCTCACCTCTCGACATTGGGTATAGTTACACAATGTCTCCTCAACTGATTATTAAACGCTTCTAAGATTCTATATTGATGTACCTGCTCACTTGAAATAAGATGATGAGTAGGGGCCGAGTGAATGAAAATGAGGACAGCAATTGATTCCGTGACCCCACATGTACTTCCAGTTAAGTACGCCATCACTGGATATGTATAGGGGTCCTATTGTCTTATATGGACGAACCTCAACACACACCAAATTAAATTCAAGCACTACACGCATAGTTCATAACTAATATGTTGGCCAGATTTTCCTCACATCAAACGTTATGAATTTATATTATTAAATGAAAATCCTCAGTACTTTACTTTCAGTAATTCGTATATTTCAAATTTTCAAGTATATCGTGGAAACTGAATCCATACAGACTCTCCTAATGATTGGTAAAATTCCAACATGCTAATAAAATAAGTCCTTCTAATATGAGATTCTAGTGTATTTTTATAACACAGACCACTTAAAAACGCAAAAGGGCGTAGAAGACTAATTAGGCTGGATCATTTTTCATGATCAGATAACTCTAAAGTGTTATAAAAATAAGGAAATAGTGGCTAATTTTCCCATCAAATTAATCAGGTAATGTTAAATAGTGCACAAGTAAAGATTTCTGCTGCAATGTACACCAATCACGCTATTTAGCACTTCAACGTGACGGGCTATAAGTTTCCGTGCACATGACAACCCGTATCTTGATCACAACTACTTTTACCGTTTATTAGGACAAAATTCATCATTAAAACTTATCTAGATTGGCCAGTTTTTTTTTTTTTTTTTTTTTTTTAAGAAATTAACTTTTGATTATGATAGAACAATTAAATATAATGTAAAAAATAATAACTTGACAAATATTATACTCAAGCTGTTTTACATGTTGTAAAACGATATTTATTCAAAATACAGTATTGCTTAAAAACATGAATATAGGATTTTTTTTTAAAATACACATTAAAAAGAATGTCCATTTATATCATAATCTATACAAATATTTCTTTAAAAGGGAAGAAGACAATTATTTGTTCCGACTTGTTTTTTCCAACAATATTACAGGAGGGATCAAAGAAAAATGTAATGCATTCACACAAAAATTGCACTGATCTGTCAAAGTCAAATAAATATTTCAATTTAATTACCAATAGATCTCGTATCTAGTAATATTTTTTAGTCAATGATAGCTTAATTTATTGCTTTAAATAAATCAAAGAAATTACCATGAACTCATTAATCAGGATGTGGCAATTTATAATAATACGTGAATTTAATTCCGTATTTTCTCTTTGTTTTAGGCCCATCAAATTGCAAATCATTGAAATTCAAGTGGGGTTAGTAGTGGTTCAGAAAGGGGTTAGTTAAAACTGAAAGATGATTAGAACTCCGTTTATTTTTGAGTTAGTTGACAAAATAGAAACATCAATTTAGTAATCAAAATAGAGATTACAATGTATTGCAAATAAC
>CM032233.1:64842500-64917500 GCA_019009955.1 Riptortus pedestris | reverse complement strand
TTCTACTAACTGGAGCTCGTTAATGAGGTATTATACACGAAACACGGGGCACTGTTCATTAGGATAAATATCTATAGAGAATTCCAAAACCAATTTAGATGATATCTTCGTTCAATCAACCCAATTCCTGTCTGTACTCAGAGAGCCATGGAGCCTTATCCATTTTGGTATCCCATTCAATAGCAACTATTATTTTAAGTAATGATATTTATTGAAGACGAAGACACAGTATGATTCAACTATATGAATGGGATTAGAAGAGCTTTCTAAAATAGCAAAATCATGTTTATAATGAGTATGTTCCGCCAGTATATGTGATACTCTTTTCAATTATTTTGGACATAACTGGAATACATTGCCATGTGTATGTGCTCTTTCGATGAGTGGGTAAAATTTTCAAGTTCTAAATCTGCCTTTTCGTATAAAAAATAGTGAAAAAGTGAATGTTATCATGTGTTTATATCCAATTTATACTTGCCTTTGACATCGGACTCAAAAGATTATGCCTGATAATCGAAAGGAAAGCATATTTCAAATTGTGAGATAATTCAAGGGGAAGAAGAAAATTAATGAAGCGTATCGCGACAGGAAAAATAAAAAAAATAACCAGCAGATATCCCACGTGCGTCACGTATTTGCATTTATCTCAAAAAGTAAATGTTCAATGAGAACAATATTTGGTATTTAGGCTTAAAATAGAGTACTTCAGAATATAACAGCTTATTGTTAATATGATATGAGTAGGAGTAAGGGTTTACTGAAAGCCGAAAACTGAAAAATACGAATATCTCAATTAGTAATCAACTTAGTGAAAAAAACGTGCATTACAACATTTATGGGTAATTTAATTTGCAATAAGATTAGTCATGTAAATTTTTCGATCCGACGCATAGTAACTGAGATATTACGAATTTTCGAAATTAATCCCTTTAACTTCCTGCCCCTCCCACTTGTCCGATTTAACGAATTTGATATTTATTTTGGCATAAAACGTATAAATATGGAGTTTGGAACCGTTTAAGAGTGTGTGTATATATATAAATATATATATATATATATATATATATATATATATATATAAAATTGTAACCTCTGTTTGTACATTGATTTTTTCAAGAAATTTTACGATAACTTTTCGTTTCACATGTCATAGACACCATAACTGCATTTTGTTTTTTTCGTGTGTGTTTGTTTGTTTGTTTGTTTGTTACCTTTTCACGCATAAACGGCTGAACCGAATTTTATGAAACTTGGTATGTATATTACTACTAACCCAACTTAGACTTTAAGCTATGTTAATATTCTCTGAGACGAACAGGAGTGGGGGTTATAAGGAAGGGCTGAAACTAAAAATAGCAATATTTCGTTTCCTAATGCATTTTTGGCAATTATGCACTTAACAAAAGTTGTTTATTTTGTTATTTGGAGTAATTTTTGTTATATAAACTTTTGTCGTATATCTAAGCATAAATGAGTTATACGTTAAAAACTACTGCGGAAGTCAACAATTTTATTTGGCCCAAAAAACTCAACCGAATTAAACCAAACTCGGTATGTGAATTAGCACTAGCGCTTTCCTTATAATAAGCCATACTATCATTTCTAGGAACGGGCAGGAGTGGGGGTTATAAGGGAGGCCTGAATTTACAAATTGTATTATTAACAAATCCACAGAAACGACGGGTATTATTAGCCCTAAACACTGGGACGGGTAAATGTTAAAATATTGTGCAAAGTAAAGCCTTGCCAAAAAAATACCATCACCATTCAGCCTCAAATCAATTTTTGGGGCGAAGCCGGGTATCTGAGCTAGTATATATATATTTGTGATTTTTTTTTTTTTGGTTTTGAACAGACCTTATTATTTCCAGAATATCATCGATGGCCATTTGTTGACATTTTTCAAAAATCGAGTCATGAGTACGACCTCAATAGCCTAAGGGAAATCTGCTAAATATTCATTTATCTGGTAGATATCCAGTGCAAGGGAAATATCGAGGAAAACTAAAACTAAATAAATGTCTTACATGAGTGAACAACGTGAACCACGAACAAAAGTGGTACGAAGAGAAATAAGGTGAGGAAAAATAATCTAGAAGATACCTCACAGAGATGCAGTGTTGATATACTGGTAATATTTAGGCTATTCCTCAACATCTGCTGACAAACGATTGTATCTGCGGTATTTTCAGAGGAGTTCTTTGAAGTAATCATTAAATCAGCGGATAATTCCATTAATGATCATTGCATATTACAATGCATTACTTTTTAAAAATATCTTGAGCAATGGTCTAAAAGTTTCCAAAAAGGTTCTCATATGATGTAAAGGGGAGAGGTTACTATTGATCAATTCTTCTGTAATTGTGGCCATTATTTATTATATATATATATATATATATATATATATAGTGTTGTGTTGACATTATTTATTCAGTTAATAGATATTTTTATTAAAATTGTAGTTTACTTGTATATGGTTGATTTCCTATTATTTTGCTTTTTTGAAATGTCCTTATGGTTCTAGTATGATTAAAACTTTTAACAGCTGCTTTCTCAGCTTCATTTCAACGAACTTTAAACATCGAAAAGTGACTACTTCATGTACGTTGATTGGACTGAGTAATCCAGAACGAGCTTCCCTCAAAAAATACACAAACGAAAAAGAAAAGAAAAAAGAAATTCTAAGCTCATATCGTTTCGTGAATAATAAAACTGAGTCGAGCACGATAGTGAAAATTTATATTAAGTGTGACTTTTTAGCAATTAATATTCTAATTCTGACAGTTTTCGAGGTCTGGTTTACTCGCTCCCTCAACGTCTCATCTGAGCTTAAGCTTTATTTACGGGGAAAGTTTCTCATCTGCGGTGGCTTTTCTGCGGCACTTTTACGACTTGATGAGAGCTTTTAAGTTTCCCCTGTGCGGAGTACGAAAAGTAAGGGGAATGCTCCACGGGCTAAGTAGGGGTTCCTTTAGGGCATCCTTGTTTTTTAATTAATCAGCACCAGTTACCGTCTCCAAGGATAATTGGGCCCGTCGCAGAATCGTCTGCCGAAAGTTAACTCCGGAACAAATTGCACCTCTCACCCACGTGCTACAACCTCTAAAACCACTAAAAAATTAATAGTCTAACTGACAGGATCCGTGTTCTTTCTGTCTTCTTCCTTAGTGTTTCCGATGAAAATAACTTTATATATACAGGGGCATAAAATACTTACTAAAACAATTTCAAAACCGCAATAGGTAAACTCCTCCACTAACTTGTTCATTCCCTAGAATACGAATAATTGTCTCTAAAAGGTAAATATGTTAAAGTAATAAATTATGTCAAAACGAGTGTTCCCATAATCTGTTGCCATCTTTTCCCATGATGTTGTTAGGGTATTTACTATTTGAATGGGTTCTTTTATGGTCCTTTCCTGGTTTCCGTGGTTTTCTTGTAATTCTTTTACCTTTAGAAAAATGATATAATACTCTTTTGCACTTGAAAACGTCATTCCTTTTATCTTCTTGAATGATCTTTGGATTTCATTAGTTACGTCTACTATTTGTTTTTTTCCAGGATCAATAGCTCTAATATTCATTCAGCTCTAGTGATCAATGTACGAATTATTCCGCTCTTCTGTTCTGGACGATGTGAAGCGGAATGCTGATAACTATTATTGTGTGTTGCTTTTCTGTAAACTGTGTTACCCAACTGCCCATTTGGTTTTAATTTCCTCCAGAACGCCAAGAAGTGGTATTTCTAGTCTTCTTCTACTCCCAGAATAGCTTTTTGGTTTTTTTATTTTTTGTATAAGATTATTTTATTTTATTAAGAATATTACAGTCTGCATTTAAATGTATTTGGTAATGTGATGTGTACAATACAATCGTCCTCCAGCACTTTCGACAGAAGCTACACCCCTTAACTACAATGACAGGAGCAACCTCTCCCTGCCTGGCAAGGAAGTCAAGAGCTAAGGAGGAATGGCACTTGATAAGAAGATAGCCACTGATTTTATTTTTCACTTTACACTTGTATAGGAGATCTTTGGGCCATTGTCTCTTGAGGGACCGTGGAGGGGAATATGGATGAGTGGTACTGGAAAGGGCTAGGACTTCTGGATTAGGATGATTGGATAGCCTGCTGTAAAATGACCTGAATCTTACGGGAATTAGGTCCTTTTCAAATGGGATATTAAGATCTTCATAAAGGGTGTGCTTTGTAATATAATATGGAGCATCCACTATGGTGCGCAGGACTTTGGATTGGAAAGTCTGGATGCGTCTGATGTTCGAAGGTTTTGCTGTAGCCCACACTTCTATTGCGTATGTCCATTTTGGTTTAAGTAGTAACTTGTATGCTGCTTGTTTGTTTTTGGTAGACAAGTGAGATCTTCTATTTAGCGGTCCGTAAAGTTGTCCGAATCGTCTCCAGAATAGTAAACAGAACCATTCAGTCTCAGAGAAAGAGGAAGCTAGAAGCAAGTCTAGCGAAATATCGGTCAATACCCAAAGAGTTCAATCATAATAATGGCAGTGTAAATTTATGAATATATTTGAGCTTAAAATATTCTATTCAAGGATTTGTTCATGGAATTTGATCACACACAGCTCCTCCTCATTTAGTAATTAATCATTTCTCATAAAAGACTCCCCTCCTTAGATACTAATAAAGACATAAAATTTCTCCACATAAGGTGAGACTTTGTTACACTTAGATTCAACAAGAGTTTTCCCCAGATCATCTTTGTTATATGAGTCTATAAACCCTTGTTTCCATCGAGAAACTCTCATCATTTACCACGGAAAAAGTGGTATGACATGGCCTACGTCATACCATAATGTACTCCATCAGACATACTTACTTCTCTGAAGAACAAACTTTAAAACACTCATCAACGTGTAAAAGCATACACGGACCGACAGGAAGGAAGGGAAAGTTTATGTTTAAATACAAGCAGCTTCTACAACTAAAAGCTGAACAAGACTTCGGCAAAGCTATGTCAACCCTTACCTTAGAACAATATTAAACTTTCTTAGCTCAGGATCTGAACACTTTCCAAAATACCTTCACAATTTACGCAATAACCATAAATGAACAAAAAAAATATGCAAATATCTTTTTGTTATTGAATTAACTTCTGGATTGCTTCTAGATTTCCCAGGCAGGAATATGCATTAGACAGATAGGTATTCCTTCCAAGAACTGTTTATTGAACTGCAAACGATTGAGCCCTTTCATGGCAAGTGCTATATCATCAATGTTCTGCTAACAAACAATTCCCATTATAAATATTGCACTTCTAAAAGAGATGAAATATTTCTAGCATGTAAAACAAAAACAGAAAATTCTGACTGAGCATATTTCTCACGTGCTGATATAACGTCGTTCCATTTGTGATCTAATCTCACCGCATATTCTCTAATTATATGGGAAAAAAAAACGATGAGTAGAAGGAAGGGGGGCTTACTGAAGGCAGAAAACAACAAAGCAGGAATAACTCGCCTAATACTTCAGTTACGAAAAAAATGCATAGAATAACAATTGTACAACATCAATAGTTTAACAAGTTTGGTTCTATAACATTTAAGGGTCAGACTCATAATATCGGAGATATTTTAAATTGTCGAATTCCCACCTCCACTATTCCAAATCTAGCCAAAAACCAATATTATCCTTAAACTTGATTAAAACAGTTATATATCGAGTATGGTAGAGGTCAACATAAATATTTTCCAGCAAAGAACGAAAAATCTTAATTGATGGCGTCATCGTTACATATCATTTGCGCGTATCTCAGAAACTAAAAGTTCAATGAAAACCATATTTGGTATCCTGGAATGAAGTGGTCCATGTTATAATGAACAGCTTATTGTTAATATAACATGAGGAGTGGAGCTTTTCTGAAAGCTGAAAACTAAAAATTGCAAATAATTAAGATATTGAAAAAACCTATATAACAACATTCATAGAACATGACGTTTCCAAAACACTGGTTCTATACACTTTATCGATACGACGTATAATAACGAAGATATTTCAAATTTTATTCATCTCCTGGGTAGGATCGATGGACATTTGAGGAAATTTTTCAAAAAGCGTGTCATGAGTACGACCTCAATACCTGATTTCCCTTATGGGGAATACGCTAAAAATGAGATAGCCCAAAATAAAAATATGATTTTTCTGTACTATTTGTATAAAAAAGAAATACATAATTAAGTACTTACACGGGCATGAAAACTTCGTTATAAATTAAATAATAAATGCACATAAAGAGAGGGGAAGTAACACTTGGAGTTGGCTAGTATCGACCGAGGTTGGTCTAGGATTAATGCATTCTAGCAGAAGCACTTCTAGTGAAACATAATGAGGGCCACTTCTCTCACCACAAAGATTCCAATCCCATTATCCCATTTTATGAAAATTTCTTCGCCAAGATTCAGTTTTCTATTCTGCTTCCCCAAGTAAAGGAACACATGCTTGAGGTGATTTTCCCCCTGTTAGTGAATAAGTGGAAGCAAGTATTTGTGTACTATTATCAATAACAAGTACATCTTATAATTAAGCAATAATCATGGAAGTCACAATTTAACATATATCAAATTTATGTATAACATTTTAGCAGATTTCCCTTAAGGGAAATCGCTATTGAGGTCGTACTCATGACGCGATTTTCAAAACTTTTCTTCAAATGTCCATTGATCCTACCCAGGAGATGACGAAAATGAGGTCCGTTCCAAATTATATATATATATATATATATATATATATATATATATATATATATATTTGTCTGTTAACACTCTAGCGGTCGCAATATTTGCTTGATCGTTACCAAATTCGATATTTAAACGTTTTATGTAAAAATAAAGAACAAGTTCGTTAACTGCTGAAACGGACCAGCGGGAATGGGGATTTAGAGGGGGAGGATTTTCGAAAATTCGAAATATCTCCGTTACTATATGTCGGATCAAAATATTGTATAGAATCAATCTTATTGCAAATTCAATTTACTATCAATATTGTTATATACATGAATTCTCTATCTTGAATATTAACCAAGATATTTGCTTTTTATTAATTGTAACGGACGAGATGAGATAGGCTAACTTCGGGTCTAGTGAGTTTATGTCAAAAGCTAGTTCGGCCGTTTCCGTAACGGTTAGGCTCTCGTGAAATTTCTCTATTGTAAAACTGGGGATTCCTTAATGTTCACGAGGGAAATCTGCTTATTTTATGCAGCCCCTGTGTGACGGACTTTATGTTTTATAGGTGAACTGATTTTGTAATAATATCGCATTTCGTAAATATTATTACTTAATTTTTACATTTTACCAAGTATACTGTAAATGTGCAAAAAGTCCGTCACACAAATGCTGCGGAAACTAAACAGATTTCCCTAACGCTAGAATGACACGCTGATGACATCGTTCCATAAGAAACCAATGTAAACGTAAAGAGAGCTTTAAAATTACGCTGGACATGAAACCTTTATTGGAACACATGCCTTGACGGAAAATGAAATAAATGGAATTGGAGGTTAACTGAAGGCTGAAAACTAAAAAAAAAGTCCGTCACGCAGGGGCTGCGTAAACTGAGCAGATTTCCCTCGTGAACATTAATAATAGATCAACCTACATACTGCTAACACAATACCACCGTGACTATTAAGTGAATAAATACAAACAGTACTATGAAATCTTCCTCTCCAGACGGGAAGCGTCTCAAATGTAAACAAACAGTTCTACCAGTGGCTCTGGTGAAAGAAAAACAATGAATGAAAAATATCAGAATATAACATATTCCTTTTATTGAAAACTATGTACTACACCCAGTATTGCAATTTATAATGAATCAGAATAATTTTTATCTCAATCAATCAATCAAATTTTAGTAGTCCTAGGATTTAAGGAGGGGGGGGGGGTCACAAGAACATATTTGCATCTACCTCGTGTAATAAAGGTCTCTGGAAAACAATATTTGGTACTTAAGCTTCGAATAAGGTGGTTTATTATATAACAGAGTATTGTTTATGTTACAAGAGTAGAGGTGGGGGTTTGTTGAAGGCCGAAAACTGAAAAATGCAAGTATCTCGGTTAATATTCAAAATAGAGAATAAATTTGTATAACAATATTTATAGTACATTTAATTTTCAATAAGATTCATTTTACACACTTTTTCGATGCGACTTGTAATAACGGAGGTATTGTATTTCGAATTTTCAAAATTCCCCCTTCTCCTCCTGGTCTGATTTCAGCCATTAACGAACTTGATCTTTCTTTTTGCATGAAACAACTAAATATCGAGTTCCAAAACGATCAAACAAAAATTTCGAACGCTAGAGCAGTAACAGACAAATATATAGACAGCTCTCTCTCTCTCTCTCTCTCTCTCTCTCTCTATATATATATATATATATATATATATATATATATATATATATATATATATATGTATATATGTATATATATATATACAGTTTTGAACGGACCTCATTTTCGTCATCTACTAGGGATGGACATTTGATGAAAAATTTCGAAAATTGCGTCATGAGTACGACCTCAACCTGATTTCCCTTAAGGAAAATCTGCTAAGAAATAATACAACTTGATTAACATTCGAGAATTGTATAGAGTAATAAGAATCTCTGATAATATAGGACAGATGAAAAGAGAAACACAAATTAGAGAGTGAAAAGAGAAAAACCAAGAATGAAGGAATAAAAAGATTAATCACATTTAACATTCTTTAAGTTTAAAAGCAACATCCCATGGGGTAATAAATATTTTTCTGAGTCAGCCGTAGAGGAGGGGGGGGGGCTACTGAAGGCTGATAACAAAACAGTACGAATAACTCGCTGAATACTTGAGTTACGAAAAAAATGAATAGCACAATTGTAGAGCAGCAAATGTTTAACATGTTTGGTCCTATAACACTTTAAGATCCAACTCATAATAAGGACAGTATTTTGATTTTCCAAGTCCCCCCGCCCACCTCCAAAACCCGCTATCATTTTTAAGATAGCAGCTATCATGTTTAGTTGACAACTGATACTGAGTATACACTTCACACAATTGTGTGATAGAAGACAAGTTCATCAGTCTTGTCTAATGTTTAATAAAAATTTTAATGAAAATGATGTGTTAGACAAGTCAAGTTTTTGTAAGTTACATATTTAATAGAAATGTAAATATGGTAAATGGTAAATGAATAAATGGTAATGTATACTTTAATTAATAGTAGTGCCATCAATTATCCGTGTACTTAATAAAAAACTCCAGTCCAACGAATTTGTCATATTTTTCTAACTAATGAATGAAAACGAAATAAATAAATTCAAATTTACTATTCAACTAGATGATGCCTTTGTGATAGCTTTACACCTTCATAGTCTTAAAACTAGTGTGGTCTTGATTGATATGAGTTTATCTCTATTGATATGAGTGCTCTTTTATTTAAGAGCGAATTTTCAATCTGTAGAAAATGGGTTTAAGTCATTAAATAGCCTTTCCAGGGGGAGAGGGGAGAGGAAACTCGAAGAAGTCCAAATTTCAACGGTCTTTCTCATGAACGTTTGATACCTTACTGGCAATTTAGCTAATGTAAGCCACTGCTGGCAGGGAAGCTGAACCCAGAATCCCACGGGTGAGCAATCCTTCTTGCATTAAGAGTAAGGAAGCCGTTGTTAAGTGTATTAAAGAGGGCCTAACGTTCCCAGGAAGCGGAGAGCAATTTCCTTAAAACCCAGGGCTTCAACTAAGGTAGGCCAGCTCTTCTATGGTGGTCACTCTAAATCAGCTTAATCCTCACTGGAAGGGCTTAAGAGACTTGCTGTCGGCATCTTCCCTCCCCCACCTACCCGTCACTCGCCCGCCCCTTCATTCATACTCCTCCAATTCGCACCTTACTTTTTGGAGGCAAACAGATCTCAGAAGATAGAGGCACGTGTCAATATTGTTAGAATATTTAAATTCTGGAAAAGATGTTAGATTTTTTGATGTGATGGAAGATGTTGACCAGGTGTGCAATACCGTCGGCAAGTAAGTCAAAAAGTCGTAATATCTCAGTTACTATGCGTCGGATTGAAAATTTGTATAGAATCGATCTTATTGCAAATGTAATGTTCTATACATGTTGTTATGTACATTTTTTCACTATCATGATTATTAACTAGGATATTTGCATTTTTTAGTTTTCGGTCTTCAGTAAACCCCTACTCCTACACATCTCATATTAACACTACTCTATTATCTTATGAAGCACTTTATTTGAAGCTTAAATACAAATATTGGGCTTTTAAGTTTTGAGATAAATGCAAATACATGGCGCACGTGGAAAATCCGCTTAGTTAACGCAGCCCCAGCGTGACTGGCTTTTTTTATTTACCAAACGATTCCTTAGTCTATGCCATGCGCTCCGTCATCTCACTTTTCTTCATGACATCGATTTTTTAATAGCTTTACAAAGAGGCAAGCTCATAAATCAAAATCAGAAGACCTACAACAATAAATTATTAATGTTCATAAATAAACAAAGTTTGATTTTATTGTCGGGCCGTGATTGGATAAATTGGCCAGAGGATGGGTAGGAGGGTGGGGTACGGTAAGGTTGGGTTGGTGTTATCAGTAAGGGGTGGGTAGGAGAGAGTTGGCAGTTTGTAGATAAGATCACAAGCACAACCCAATGGCTTCTCTACTCGCGGCTCTAGCCGAGCTAGCTAGGCACTTCCCACCGATCAACTTTCCTTCCCTTAACCTATTCTATAACTTTACCTTCCTCTACGAGCAACGGAGCTTTTCACTGAAAACTTGAAAATTTGCTACTGTGACACAAATTAAATTACCTAGCGGAAAGAACTATTTAATTGTGTTAAGCATAAACATTGAAGTTACAATGCAACATCAACAAAAGATATTGATATATTCTTCAAATTTGATGGCGAGGGCCTCTAACACCTCTTTTTTTTTTTTTTTTTTTTTTTGTATCTCTCCAAGTTAACATTCTTCACTTCCAACAAACACTGCCGTGGAACAGTATGGCTGGTCAAGCTTCAGTTGGAGTATCAACATACCACACAATCAGAGACAGTACGTTCAGAAAAATCTCAAGTATGACACTCTGAAGATGGAGACATTAGTCTTTGAAAGCGCTTAGCGCTGAAATAAACAAATTGTGAAGAATTGGACGTTTTTTCTCTCTCTCCAAGTAAACATTCTTCACTTCCAACAAACACTGCCGTGGAACAAAAGATATCGTTTAGAGTACTCCCAATTGCAGGAAAGAGAGTTGGAGTTGGGATGTTTATAAACATACTTCTCGTTTATAAAAAGGTGAGATGACCACATTTTCCATGAAGTTACTTTTTAATATATATTATTTGTCTCCAAAAATATTTGAAATCCATATCTCCAAATATAAACAGGGGCTCCGTAAACTAAGCAGATTTCCCATGTGAAGTTTTACAATAGAGAAATCTGCATGCTGGTAGCACTACACCACCGTGATTAAATACAATCGGTAATGAGAAATCTCTCAGTTAATTAAAATAAATTCCCAACTGAAACGGCTTCTAAACTGTAAGAATAATTTATATTTTAATAACTGAAATTTTAGTAGTCCAAAAACTAAAGAAGGGGGGGGGGTCGGATGAACAGAACGTATTTGCATAAATCTCACAAAGTAACGAATGTAAGGTAAGGTTAGAAACGACAGGTAAGGTTAGAAGAAACTTCCACCTGAGCCGAGCCCTTACGGAAACGGCCGACCTAATCCGAACTATACCCGACCACAGACTTCATAAAAATGCAAATATCTCGGCTAATATTCAAGATAGAGAATAAATGTATATAACAATATTTATAGTAAATTTAATTTGCAATACGATTGGTTCTATACAAGTTTTCGATCCGATGCAAAATAACGGAAATATTTTGAATTTTCAAAAATCCCCCCCCCCCTCCCTCTAGTCCAATTTCAGCCATTAACGAACATGATCTGTTTTTTTACATAACACGGTTAAATATCGAGTTTGGTACCGATCAAACAAAAATTGCGACCGCTAGAGCGTTAACAGACAAATATATATATATATATATATATATATATATTTTTTTTTTTTTTTTTTTTGAACGGACCTCATTTTCGTCATCTCCTGGGTAGGATCGATGGACATTTGAAGAAATTTTTCGAAAATCGCGTCATGAGTACGACCTCAATAGCTGATTTCCCTAAAGGGAAATCTGCTAAAAAATTGGGCACAGAATAAGAAGAATAAAAATTGCAGCAAACATTGACATTTTGATTTATTTCTTCTCTAATTTCAATATTTTTAACTTAGACTGGCAGAATTTTTGCGTGGATCATTTTATACTGTGTATCCAAATAGTATTAACAACACATTAAAATTTTAACTCATAAGATCTCAATTTACTCCACTAAGAGAAAAATGCTCTTAATGCAGAAAGAAACTAATTTTGGCAGTAACATATTTTGGAATTATCAATATTACAAGGAGTATATTATGATGACATTGAAGAACAATTGGGCATAAAAAGAGTTAGATACTGTGATGAAACTATGAAGCTAATTGATTTGAAAAGGCTAAGAGGAAGGTGGATTTATTTAAAATAAATTATTCAAGACCCGGAGAAAATGAATAAAAAAAATGGACAGAAGAAATTGCAAAACATATTCAATGTATTTGATGATAGTAATTAGTATTCAATAGGGCCATTAAGCTGAATATGCACGGACATTTTATGTTTTTCGTCCCTTGACATACATTTATGAATATTTATTCTAATACAAATAAAATAAATATTTTATCATTGTTCACAACATAATAAATTAAGCATCTTGGACAAATATCACCTTTAATAAAAATGGATATTAAAGGTAAAATGACTGAAGTATATTTTCACACAAAGTATTAAGAGAGGCTATAAATTAATAGACTCACAGGAAAACAAAATACACCACGCTAGCATTAAAGATTCAAGATTTATGTGCATCTTTTTTTCAAAATTCAACTATACTTTTTCGTTTAACATGGAATTGAAACGATAACACTTTTTTTTGGCTTAGGTGTGTTTTTTATCTTCTTTTATCACATAAACAACTCAGCTGAATTAAAAGGAACTGAATATGAGCATTAGAGACACTCCAGCTTAGAATTTAGGGTATACTAATATTCTCAAAGACTACTAGAACGGGGGAATGGTAAGGGAGACGTGAAAAGAATAACCCTAAAATTTTGTTGGCTTTTGGTTGTTTTTTGTCCAAAAATGCTTATAAAAAAATTGTTTTTTTGTTGCTAAAGTGCAGTTTAGTCCCCCTCCCCTACGCCGCCATCTTGTTTCGTTATAATCCCCGCCCTCACTTAAAACCAACGATGGCGTATTTTGGAAATTTTAAAGTTTTAAAAAATATAAAGTTAGAACAACAAAATGGCCGCCGTTGTCATCGTGCGCCGCCAAGGAGGGGACTAAAATACACTTTCACCTGTTTTTTTTGTTAACGTTTTTGTTGTTTTTGCCTAAACACTTCAAACTTTATAGATACGCAAAAATTTATTTCTTTTAGTCTTGAAAAAGATGTATCCTTGTAGGTAACGGAAATTAAATTACTTGGAGTCAGTATGTATTGGAGTGTGTGCTTGTGTGTGTAAGTTTGTTTTTAAGGAAACTAGGTAGCTGATGATATTTTAAAGAGCATTCCAAATTATCACACTAACCTCATATGCAGGTTCCCTTTGAAATTAGAAACGACTAAATGTTGACATATTATAAGGTTATTCTAATAGTCCTAATGAATGAGAAAAAGGATTGGTATCTTGTAAATCCACAACGCATATATGATAAGCTTATCGATTTGCTAATATCGATATCTTTAATAATTTAATTTCATAGACGGTTTGCTCCTGAGAAATCTTTGGCGTGATTTGTTCCAATGAGGGAGCCCCTCTTAAATTGTTCATTCTGATTCCTCGTTAATTTACTCCCAGAGCCCATCAGCCAGTGGGCCGTGAGGGATTTAAAGGGTACTCTTTTTAATCCCTAATTCTTTTGCCGGCCTGTTTCTGTCATTATGGTGAGAGGGATCTACCCCTTCGCCACTTAGCAACTTCCTAAGATTTTCCGCAATTTAATATCTCATTCCGGATGATAATTCTGAGAGATTATTAGAGGGATCATTTCTTTCAGGATGAAATTAAAGTCAATTCTTTTTAACTCACTAAATTTGGGCAGCCAACGATAGGTCCATCGGTAGGACTTCTGTGAATATTTTTTAGGATCCATTCTCCAAACGATGATCGTCATCGTCTTATCAACGTGTAACCCATACATTCCCCATTAAAGAATATTAACCGAAATATTTGCATTTTTCAGATTTCAGCATTTCGGTAAACCCCCAATTCTACTCGTGTTACATAAACAATACTCTGCTATAAAATAAATTACTTTATTCAAAGCTTAAATACCAAATTTTGTTTTCCAGAGACCTTTATTATACGAGATAAATGCAAATATGTTATCGTGACCCCCCCCCCTTGTAAAGTTCTTGAACTACAAAAATTTGATTGATTGAGATAAAAATTATTCTCATCCATTATAAATTACAGTACTAGATATAGTAAGTAGTTTTCAATAAAATGAATATGTTATATTCTGATATATTACCGTAATTGTTTTTCTTTCCTGTGAGAAGTTGGCACACCTGTTTGTTTACGTTTGAGGTGCTTCCCGTCTGGAGGTTTCTTATTAACTTTTGTATTTATTCACTTGATGTTGACAGTGCTATTGTGTTACCCGTATGTAGATTTATCTATTGTTAAACATCACGAGGGAAATCTGCTTAGTTTACGCAGCCCCTGCGTGACGGACTTTTTTTAATTCAACAGGGACCACGTTATATTCCATTTTAATAACTGTGTCCTGAATATTTAAAGTATTGTTAGTATATATTTTCACTCTTTTGCAACTAAATACTTAACTAGAGCGTTATCAATTCTGAGGTATAACCAGGCTACAATTCCGATTTTCTTATCAGGAGTAGGAATTTTATTCTAGCTAAACTCATCCGTCAATATTTTTGATTTATAAAGAAAGAAAGTAAAGATTTTTCTTTAGAATATATTTTTCCAATAATTTATTGTTCAAATTTTGCCTTGTAGTGTTCTTCAAATGTTGATTTGCATTTTCCTTTCCGGTGGAACAAAATTGAGAAGGGGTGGTTCGGATACAGTGTGTCAATGACGATCATACTGAGATCGACTGTTGGTAATCAATCTATAATTATTCATAAGCAATACCAACAGTTAAATTTACAATTTCCAGAATGGCGGATATTGCCCAAATTATGCATATCACGTTTGCCTCTCTATTTCGAACACTGTTCAATATACAATTAAAAAATCACACAGCAAATTAAGTACTTTGGTTATTTGTTTTACATTAGTTAATTAGTGTTTTCTTGGTTGCAAATTGCTTTAATTTGACTGCTTACTAGTTTTGATTTTTTATCCCTTTTTATATATGTTGAGCTAATATTAAATTATAGTATTTGTTGTGGTCAATTTTCCAGTTTAGTTCACGTCATCCAGTAAACTGTTTGCTTTGATTTAGTGGCGTATTCCAGCAAAACCTATAGGAAAATCTCAGTTGTACGTTGCTGATTAAGATAAAACGACAGTTTCATTCAGATAGGCTCAAATATTGTTCTATTGTCTATAAATTTTGATTTAATTTTATAAAATTTAGTATGTCAGTATTCCCGCTCTTCAGCAAGAATTTTTAAAATATCGAATAACGGCGGGCCTTTTGTTTTGTTTTTTTATTACAAGGCCCTTAGTATTAAATTACAATATCCAGAAATTGTATTAAAATATCTACTGAAACAACCTGGAAAAAAACGAAAATAAAGTCCTTCAAATAGAGCTTAACTAAATTTATACTCTCAAAAACATTTTTATGTCAATTTTTAGCAGATTTCCCTTGAGCGGGTCTGTTCAAAACCTCATTTTCGTCATCTCCTGGGTAGGATCGATGGACATTTGAAGACATTTTTTGAAAATCGCGACATGAGTACGACCTCAATAGCTCATATATATATATATATATATATATATATATATATATATATATATATATATATATATGTGAGTGTGTGTGTGTGTGTGTGTGTGTGTCTGTTAACACTCTAGCGTTCGCAATTTTTTATATGTATTTAATAGTTTTATGTAAAAAGAAAGATCAAGTTTGTTAACGGCCAAAATCAGACCAGTGGGAGGGATGGGGCTTAGAGAGGGGAATTTCGAAAATTCGAAATATCTCCGTTACTATACGTCGGATCGAAATATTGTATACAACTAATCTTATTGCAAACTAAATTTACTATAAATATTGTTATATACATTTATTCACTATCTTGAATATTAACCGAGATATTTGCATTTTTATAAAGTGTCGCTACTACGAGCTATGGTCGCTACTATTCGTTTCCTCTGAGAGCTAGTTCGGCCGTTTCCATAACTGTTCGGCGCTCGTATGGAGATTTCCCTATTCTATAACTTCACTTGGGAAATCTGCTTAGTTTACGCAGCCCCTGCGTGACGGACTTTTTATATTATACCTAGAGATATATAAACACATTTCAGAATATTATTTTGCTAACCCTAAGAATTAAATCTCATGTCATAATAAAAAAAGAAAATAAATTATAGACGTTACTACACTAGATTGTTACAGATAATAAGGAAGGCAGCCTTATATAATAATAGAGTGTTCTCTTACAAAATACTATTCATTTTCCACATAGTAATCTGCTCAAAGGCCATTATTACGGCTATTAAACACCAAGAATTCACGCATATCAAAGAGGATAGTATATTATGATACATTATTATGCCACTAAATAATAAGGTTTAAAAGAACATTTGTAGAATTATAGTCTGTAATTTTTTTTCTAAGGACCAATTCTACTTCCAATATTAAATTTCAATTTTTAAAATAAGTGACTGGCCATTAAAAAAAACATTTCCCATATACCGTTATCAACAGGGCATATTTCTAAATGCTGCTAATTTTTAATTTATAATGTATCTTAAAATAAATACCGATGTATAACTTTCAAGTCAAGAAAAATTTTAAAATTAGAAAACATTGTCAAATGTATGTAATCATATATCATGATATGTATTAATCATTTTTATTTAAATTTTCCAAGAAGAAAATTATCAAGTACTCAAAGAACCTAAAGGGTACAGGATTATTTCCAGTAAATAAGAGTGGTCAATTGTTATAAAAATGTAATTAGCGATATACAGAAGCCCTTATTTTAGAGAAAATATTACAGCAATCTTCTAAGTATTTATCTGGTGAACTGTCTCCAAAAACATGTGGGACGGGAGGGAAAGAAATTTGCCCATTTTGAAGGGTATTATTGTGTGTTATTACCTTCATTTCTTTCTACTTTATTTTCTAGGGCTTTGCCAATAAGTCAAAAATAGATATACATAATATTAATTGTGTTACTCCTTACTTAACCCTCCGGCGAGCGCGCCTATTTGAGTTACGTTAGCGGGCGCGCTGCGGTGTTTGGACCGCATTTTGTTTTTTTTCTATTTTTTATTAGAAAATAAGCAATAAATTACTTATTTATGTTATTTATTCATTTTTGCTTTGGTTTTACAGTAATTCTAATGCACGACAATTATACTTTATCATATTGCTAAGAAGAGGATGGCTAAATATTTTTTTTTATAAATAGCTTTGGAATATAAAAAACAACCTTGCAATAGGTAGAATAATGACTGAGATATTTTAATAATAAATTGTTTATTATAATTAACCACCTACATAGGATATTCAGGAACGTAGGAATAGTTGTATAGGAACAACAATTTTATGTTTTTTAATATTATTTTACAGACTAAAAATAGAGTAAAATTATTAATTATTTTCATAAAGTTTGAACAAACATTTTGTAATATTAATACAGAGTAATGGTATATTAGTAATATAATAAAAAAATAAGTTTAAAGTTATAAATGATCAAGTACAGGAAAAATGTTTGGTTCAAAATTTGCAAGAAAAAAAATTTAATTTATCAATTAGGAAATAGAAAAAATGATTTTTTTTTTAATTTTACAGAACAAAAATCAAACTTCTTCTTCCTCGTATAAAGCATTTCCCTGACAATTATTGCACGTTACTTGATGGATACTGTGATTTCGGATTTCAGAATTTGTAACACTAAAGGGCACGCCGTGGTGTTTGGACCCCAGTTATTGAACTCACGCAAATAAGGCAGAATAGCTACTGAGGTAAGGGGAATGGAGGAGGGCATGACCGACTCAACATGTCAGAACATGTTGATATACGAATACCTGGAACCCCCAGTCCGCTGAAGTCATTTCTATTCCTAGTATTTTGACAGATGTTCGGATTGCGGTCCAAATGCCGCAGCGCGCCCGCCGGAGGGTTAAACGAATAAATGATTCATTTGTACGTACCGTTTAGAACATCAGAGAAGTTCCTTTATTTTCAGAAATCCATTATGGAAGAAGCACACAAAAAACAATATTAGGTCATTTTCTGTGCGTAACTAACAACTAGCCAATGATCATTAATAGCTAAGCATGCCTTTTCTCATGAATTTATGTTTATTTGTTATAAGTAATATGTGTTTTATAAATGTTTATGTTTCATAAAAATTTAAAAGAAATATATTATATAGTGTTATTTGCGGAAGGGCATTGGTGAAACTTGGGAGCCTAAAAATGTTAATGAAGATAATATGCAAATTTAGGAAGTCTTTGAGCAGCAAGTAGCTTATTCGATTATCTTCACTAATATCAGAAAAGGGGATTAACTTCAGAAATTAATCGACTGAGCCCATAACCTTGTATTGATGTTTGGCCATTGCCTGCATTTAATCAACCTTTAATGTCTCTAGAGAAATTCCAAGTGAGGAGTGCCATGGATTGAAAAAAAAAAATTGTTTATTGAGAATAGCTTTCTCTTATATTATATTCCCTGGCCAACATAACGGTCACGCTAACATACTCCTAATACTCATTTTCTTCCAATTTTCTTGTCGAACCCAGAAATTCCCATGAAATTATAGGACTAGTCTTCTCCTATTTTTCCTTCATTGCTCAGGTAGCCATTGATTTAAATTTTTATTATACTAGATTACTTTTCACTGCAATAAATGTGCACTAATATAATAAAAGGAGAGGGATCGTTAGTGTTAGGTCAAAGAAACATAATTAGGCAAAATATATTTATTTTTCCAACGGGCATATTGTGAAATATTAAACCAAAGTTTTATATCTATAAAATTTAATCTTTCAACCATCACATATATAGTAGAAATACTTGCATATGTAATTTAATGGAAGTAATATTGGTCCCGTTCAAATATTTAACAATCATGAAATTAGCAGGACATGAATTCAAATTTAATGGAGTGTAAATAAGAGACTTAAAATAAGAGCAGTGGGGAGTTATTAAGCGAATGGAATCAGTATTCCACTTAATGGTGGATTATCACTTAATTCTTCCACTCCCTACAGCAGAATTGGCAAATCAACACTGAAATTAGTATATTCATCATTACCAGGAAAGCAAAAATAGCTTTGGAAAAGTGGTTTCCCAATAGATAATCATTTTAAAAACATGTTAAATTTATAGAAATAAAATATAAAGGATCATCAGGCTTTCGATGAACTTTCAGCACCGGTGAGGTATTTATTTTAGTCATTCTTGTCAAAATGAATAAAGAATCTAAATACTTCTCAAAAAAAAGTATTTATTAATTTGGCCGCCATTTCATGCTTTGCTGGAAACATTTTCGTATATTTTGCACAGTACATATTCGAACTTTGTGAATTACTGAATTTAAACGAGAAGGGGAAACGTGAAAATTATTTTGTCACATTTCGGAGAAAACGCCTGCCAGATATGGTTGTTGAATGGCTTGAAATTTTAATATTATTCCTTTGACAAGAGAAATGAAGTGGTACTACGGGTAACGAGGGAAATTGGAATTCTGTGGAATTTGGCTCTGTATGTTAAAGACGTACCAAATATAGTGTTCATAAAGGCAGATGTTTCTACCCAAACCAGAGAAACCATGGAGTACGCCTCTCACCGAAACTCTTCTGGAAATCTATTATTGGAAATTGTACGTTTGTTTTTTAAATTCTGTTTTTATAACCAATGGTTCCGTTAAGTGTTTATCAATTCAACATATAATATTGTTGCGAAAATTAAAAACATGAAAAATAAAGCAGAGATAGTCACGTATTTAGGAAGTAGGAAGGAGATGAAAATAGCCGACCGAGGAAGGACTACTGGCACCCGGTGTCTAGTGGAGCCGGGATTGTTCCAGACTAAGAGTCCAGTACCTTCGAGACAATTCAGCTTTGATGTTTTCGCTCCTCTATATAAGCGTGTACAACTCGCCCGACAGTTAATTTTGTGATCAACTTTCTTCAAGTGATCATCATTGCGTTCAGTGCAACAATGCCACTTAGTGAACAGTCCGGAAAGTGTTTTATGCGAAGAACAGTGTTGTGCCGTAACTCTGTAAGGAACAATATAGTGCCGTGTTTAAGACAGTGCAGTGCCGTTAACTTCGCGAAGTAAAATACAGTGCAGTACCGTGTTTTTGTGAACTTCAGTGGTCGTGAGTGAATTATTGGACTGTGTAATCTGAAGAACAGTGAAGCTATCAGTGCATACTGTGAGTAGTAATTAAGAATAAGTAACCAAGCGTGTAGTGCATTGTTAAATAAATTGTGCAGTATAAAACTGTGAAGCTTGAGTGTGTTTAATTTTGCAATCCAAAAGAACTAAACAACGTTTATTACTGATATATAACAAACGTAACAATATATTTGAACAGCTTCGTTTCCCCGTCGGAGGGCTTCCAACTTTAAATATTAGGTACTTTATTAAGGGGATTTCATGCTTTAAAAGAACCTTTATACATTCGAATTAATCACTGCCATGCTTACTCGTAGAATCAATGATTCGAATCATGGGAATAATCTCTTAGAGAATAAGAGTCTTTCATATAAACACAGAAGCATGTTGCTACTGAGCCGAAATTGAACTAACCGCGTTGGAGTTTCCCTAAACTAAGCAGACTTTCCACGAGCTTGCGTATTCTCTATTTCTATGTACAAAACCGATGAGTCAAAGTAAATAAAAATGGGTTACAAAAAAATGTAAAGAACAACAATTGTAGAGAATTAATAGCTTAACGAGATTGGTTCTATAGCATTTTGCAATACATCTCATAATAACGGAGATATTTAGAATTTTCCCAATTTCCCCTCTAGCCCCCCCCCCTCGATTTCAGCCATTAACTTCTTCCTTTCACATGCTGTAGAAACGATATCTGCAATTTGTGGACAATAATTTTAAGCTATATTAAAATTTCTAGAAACGAACAGAAGTGGGGGTTCGAAGGGTGGAATGAAATGAACAATTGTGTTATTTCGTTGTCTATTGGTTTTGCGGAAAATCTGCAAATAGTAAAAGTGATATTTATTATGATATTTAAAGCAACATTTGTTTTATACACTCTGAGAATTATAAACGAGATTTACGCTAATAACTATAGCCGAAGCTTGCAAACTTTTGGGCATCAACTACAGAGCCGAATTTAACAATACTCGGTATGTGAATTAGCATTAACTCCTCCATGATTATAAGCTGTATTAACATTTCTAGGGACTAATATGAGGGGGGCGTTGTGGGTTTAGGCTCAAATAAAAAATCACTATATTTCATTCGGCATTTGTTTTTCTGCAAAAATGAACCTACCAAACATTGTTTATTTGCTAATTTAGACTAACTTTTGTTATATAAGTTTTTATCAATTACAAATCCATAAACATGATATGCTCATTAAACATTAGTTTATTCTGGCATATTATTACAAATGACTTAACGTTTTTAAACATATATGTTAGTTCTAACTATGATTCGGGCTCGTGAGAAGATAATAAATGTCCGCGCCTCCCAACCCCCCGACAAAGGGTTGATGGTCGCACAATAGACAAAACAATCATAATAAACTTGAAAGCAGACGTCCAATGGTGTCTCCATAGATAGACCCAAACTCATTTTGGTTAGAATTATTTAACATTATTAATTATTTAACAATACTAAGTATCTGCAAAATGCTTCTAACTTCACTTAGGCATGTTTAAAAATTAGTTAATTCATAAATAAAAAATCAGCATTTGTATATAATACCCTTCCAATTTGGTTTTAAAATGTAGGTAAGAATTCATATGATCAAAATTCAATATACAAAATACGAAAATTATTACTGTTCGGTGCTAGATAAAACGAATTACTCTTGAGGTAAAAAAAAATATTAATATGCTCATACTGAAAAGCTAGAGAAATGGTAGAATGAGAAAAAAAGAAGAGAGAAAAGCAAACTGTCCATTATGATGTATTGCACAAGTCTGGTAATCTCTTAAATGACTAGTGGTGGCGGTATTTTAAAATAGCCTGCTGATGATAGACGGTGATTGATCTCTTGTTTTCAGTATCGCCCTTTCCTACTTTCCAAATCTAACAATACTTTCGAGTATTAAATTCATCTCACAATTTACAATTTAAGATAGCTGTCATTTCAGTGGATTAAAGAGGAAAACCCGATTGGTTGTTATCAAGGAAATAAAAGTAAATTTTTTTTTTAATTCTTAAGAGCATTTAGAAATAATTATTAACCTTATTTAATACATCCGTCTTTACTCTATACGAGTTCCGTCAACAACCGAATATTCAGTTGTTGGTAGGTGTAGTTGATTAAATATACTGCAGGAATAAATAAGGGAAAACAGAAAAAAAAAGTCCGGCACGCAGTATAAACTAAGCAAATTTCCCCACTTGAATTTTTCCAATAGATAAATCTACATACCGGTAACACTTACCACCACCATGAATACAAAGTCAATAAAAACAAATAAAAATGAGAAATGATTCAGTCGATTAAAATTTTAACAACCATGGAAAGAATCTGAATTGTAAACAACTATGTCAGCCAACCTAAATAGAATATATAGATAGAAATATACTAGAACGGAAAGAAAAACACATACTGAAATATATCTGAACAGAATTTATTAAAACTATTTACTATATCTAGGATGCAGTTTATAATGAATCCGAATAATCTCAGTCACTCAAATAATAATCAAAGAACAAAAGACGAGGGGGCATCAGAACGATTTCATGTATCTCATCTAGAAAAGATTTATTGAACTCAATTTATAGTATTTCGGTTTGAAATAAGACGGTTCCTGACATATTATATTATTCTTGACGTACGATGACTGAAAGTGGGGGGTTTGCTGAAGGTTGAAATCTAACAATGTCCAATATCTCGGCTAATATTGAAGATAAGGAAAGCATGCATATAACATCATTTATAGAACATTACGTTTGCAATAATATTGGTACTATACAATTTTTAGCTCCGACTTATAATAACGGAGATATTTTGAATTTTCGAAGTTACCCCCCCCCTCCCACTGGTCCGATTTCAGCCGTTAACTTAAACGACTAAAAATTTTTAGCTTCCCGTAAACGATTAAATATCGCGTTTGGTAACAATCAAACCAAAATTGCGACCACTAGAGCGGTAACAGACAAATATATGTATATTATTTTGAAGGGACCTCATTTTCGTCATCTTCTGGGTAGGATCGATGAACATTTGTGGAGAATTTACAAAAATCAAGTCATGAGGACGATCTCAACATCTGATTTCCCTTAAATATCTCTGATTAGCCTCTCAGATTTCCGAAACTTCAATGTTTCACAGTATTAAAGAGGTTGTCTCAAAGAACATAACGTCATCTCACATTCTATTCTCTAGTTCTCACCTCAGTAAGATCACCTCTAGAATATGGCTCGACCTATTATTTTTAGTGATTAAGGAAATATTTGATCTTACTTATATTAAAAGTATTGAGGTAGAGGTTTATCTACTTATATTGTAATAAATTGTCCCATATAGCTCATAACATTATTACTAAAGGATTAGCCCTAATTTTATTTCTTCAAATATAGGAATGATTTTATTTCGAATAAAATATTCTATTACATGAGTTGCTTTATCGTAAAAATAAATATGTCATTGTCAAAAATGTAGTTTACTTTCAGATGAAATTTCAGGCATACCTCTTCATTAAAGTATATTAGCAGATTTCCTTTAAGGGGACTCATGACCCTTAGGTTTTACTCATGACGCGATTTTCAAAACATTTGTTCAAATGTCCATCGATCCTAGCTGGGAGTTCACGTTAATGATATCTGTTCAAAACTACTATATATTTGTCTGTTCGATTCGGACAACTTTACGGACTGCTAAATAGAAGATCTCTTGTCTACCGAAAACAAACTAACAATATACAAGCTACTACTAAAACCGATATGGACGTAAGAAATAGAAGTGTGGGCTACAGCAAAACCTTCGAACATCAGACGCATCCAGACCTTCCAATCCAAAGTCCTGCGCACCATAGTAGATGCTCCATATTATGTTACAAACCACACCCTCCATAAAGATCTTAATATCCAATTTGTAAAGGACCTAATTCCCTTAAGATTTAGAAAATTCCGCAGCAGGCTGTCCAATCATCCTAATCCAGAAGTCCTAGCCCTTTCCAGTACCACTCATCCATATTCCCCTACAAGGTCCCTCAAGAGACAATGGCCCAGAGATCTCCTATAGAAGTGTAAAGTGAAGTGATAGCAGTGGCTAATTTCTTCTCAAATGCCATTCCTCCTTAGCTCTTGACTCCTTTTTCCAGGCAGAGAGAGGCTGTTCCTCTCATTGTGGTGAAGGGGTGTGGCTATTGTCAAGTGTGATGGAGGAACTATTGTATTGTACATTTCGCACATTACCAAATGCATTTATATGCAGGCTGTAATTTGCTCAATAAAATATAATCTAAAAAAATATATATCTGTCTGTTAACTGTGTCATTGATCCAATTTTTGTTTAATCCTAACCCAGCTCTATATTTCAATGTTTTATGTTCAAAGAGGGGAATTTCGAAAATTCAAAATATCTCCGTTGTTATAAGTCTGATCAAAAAATTATATAGAGTCAATCTTATTGCAAATGTAATGTTCTATAAATTTTGTCATGTACATTTCATTTAGATATATTGAATAATAACCGAGATATTTCCATATTTTAGTTTCCGGCCATTAGTAAACCACCATTCCTACTCATGCTGTTATACTGTGAAACAATTTATTCCTAGGCTAAATGCCAAATATGGTTTTCATTGAACTCCTACTTTGTGTGATGCATCCAAATACGTTATGTGATGATGTCATAAATTAAGATTTTTGTTCTTTACTCAAAAATGTTTATTTGATTTATACAAGATGGTTTATTTGATAAATACCATACTCGATATTTAACATTTTCAGTCAACACTAAAGATCATATTCATGGAAATCGATCCTGGAATAGTGGTGGTTAAGAGGGGAAGAGGGAATATGAAAATTCAAAATATCTCCGTTCTTATGAGTTGGATCGTAAAATGTTATGGAACCAATCGTTAATCTTTTGATGTTCTACAATTGTTGTTCCATGCATTTTTTCGTAACTCACGTATTAATTACTATTAATTCATATTTTCTTGTTTTCTGTTTTCTGCCTTCAGTATGTCCCTCCTTTTACTCATCATATTTTTTACATTTAGATAGAGAATATGAGTTGAGATGAGATCGCAAGAGTATTATATCAGGACATGGGAAATCTGCTTAGTTTACGTAGCACCTGCGGGAAGGACTTTAGTATATAATATAGATGGGTAGACAAATATATTGATTCTGAAAGATACAGATTTTTTTCTCTATCCTCTCTTTTACCTTATTCCTCCCCACTCTTTGCTTTATCACATCTCTGTCAATACAGACCGATTGGATATTGACATTCAGTTGATCGAGCTATAGAACACAAATACAGCATGTTTATGCTTATTCCCATATCATTACAAAACTGCTCCTCTCATTGCCTCCAGTAATGTAATATCATCAGAGAAGATCTGAGCTCTCAAAACTTGGCATCTGATTAATTTTGTCCTGAAAAATAAAATAATGTTGACCTTTGTAATTGCATTATTCATGCGGATTAATGAAAGATATAAATTATCTTAATCGTGCTTTATAGATCATATATTAAACACAAAATATACGAGCTCTAAAGCTTGATTGAGGTAATTTATATTTTTCATGAATCCGCTTGAATTATTCAATCAAAAAGGTCAAGATTATTTTATTAGCATACTTCCCTGAAGGGAAATCAGCTATTGAGGTCGTACTCATGACGCAATTTTCGAATTTTTTCTTATAATGTCCATTGATCCTACCTGGAGATGACGAAAATGATGTCCGTTCAAAACTGTGTGTATATATATATATATATATATATATATATATATATATATATATGTGTGTGTGTGTGTGTGTGTGTGTTATTCGATCTGTCGATATTTAGTCGTTTTATGTAAAAAGAAAAATCAAGTTCGTTAACGGCTGAAATCGGACCAAGGGGAGGCATTTCGAAAAATCGAAATATCTCTGTTACTATACGTCGGATCGAAACAATCTTATTGCAAATTTAATTTACTATAAATAGTGTTTTATACATTTAATCTCTATCTTGAATATTAACCGAGATATTTGTAGTTTTCAGTCTTCAGTAAACCCCACTTCCACTCGTGTTACATAAACCATACTCTGTTGTATAATAAACCACATTATTCGAAGCTTAAATACCATATATTGTTTTGCAAAGACCTTTATTATACGAGATACGTGCACATGTTTTCATTTGAGTCCCTCCCCCGTCTTAAATTATTGGACTTCTAAGGTTTGATTGATTGAGATAAAATTATTCTGATTCATTATAAATTACGGTACTAGATATAGTAAATAGTTTTCAATAAAATTAATGTGTTATGTTCTGATATGTTTCAGTTATTGTTTTTCTTTCCGGAAAGCCGTTGGGTGAACTGTTTGTTTACGTTTCAGACGCTTCTCTCCGGAAAGGAAGGGGAATGATTTCTAATTACTGTTTCTATTTATTCACTTAATATTCACGGTGGTGTTGTGTTAGCAGTGTGTAGGTTTATCTATTATTAAACTTAACGAGGAAAATCTGCTTAGTTTACGCAGCCCCTGCGTGACAGACTTTTATTTTTAAAACAGAAGCAAAGTTTTGGAATACTCTGAAGAAGAGAAATGACCTTGCAACTTTGTGAAATCCTTATAATGAACGAAGTAAGGAAAATAGTATATCCAGGCCGGAATAGGGCTGGAGGAAGAGGCAAGGGGGGTTGGCGGAGGTAGAATAACCAAATCATTTGTATACCTACAAATCCACAGCTTATAGGCCTTAAGGTTCAATTACAGCTTGAACCAAACGGAAATCTTCAATGGTAAGGTGCGAATAAAAGGGAAGGGAGGCTTTAGAGCCGTTGGAAGGTGGAGGGTTTGGTAGCGCTTAAAGAATGAGAATGGGACTACGGAAACGGAATAGAAATGTGCACTAGGCCCTAATCGGGGTGGCAAGGGCGGTATGCAGATCCCAAGCAGACGGCTCCAGTTATGCAGATGGACACGAGAGATTAGGCTCACCCTTCCCTCCTTACCTTACCATATTTGCCCCATTTGCGGCAGCCACCATCCCCAAGCTCCTAACCCATTTACTTCCCGACTTTACCCAAGTGGGTAATTTCCCATCTCTCAACGGCTCGGCTATATAGTTCCTGCGATTTGTGTCGTTTACTTTCCTCCTTCGATTCATAATGAGCTCCTGGTCGTGGTCTTTAGCCATATGACTCCCTTCAGATATTCATGGCTCCTTAAAAGGAAATAATCCGGCGTCGAAAGGGAACCAGGTGCGTTTGCTATAATTTACTAAATTGGATATCTAACAATGTTAATATCAATGAAAATTTTGAAATTATTACCTTCAATGAAGTGGATGTTTGGGATTTCGTCTGAAAGTAAACTACATTTCTGACGAAACTGTATTTAGTTTGCCAACGCTTGGTACAATTGTCATGCTTTTGCCTAGGCCATAGCTATTCATGTAAGGGAATATGACATTAGAAATAAAATCACTATATATGTTTTGTGCAACACATTTAAGCCTAAACTGGTAATAATAAGAACGTGAGTAATAACGCACAAACTATTTTAATATAAGCAGGTAAATTTAAAGATATTATAATATTGAAAATATCTTCCAAATTATGACCACTATTATAATCAATCTAAAAAATAAATATCATTCTTATATCTTATAATATATGATATTTTATTGATTGTTTGACCTTCCCAAACGTGATAATCTTGTATGCAGGCCGTTATTCTGAATTGAGCAGTTTTTCTTCGACGGTGTAGCTTAATATTATCTTTTAGCAACTCTCTCATCATACATGGGTTGTAGAGTTTTGCCAACCATCAAAATACTCATATTTGTGACTTCTGGCAGTAATCTTGCTTCCAGTTTTACAAAATTGTACAGGGGTATTCTGTGTGAGGAAGATACGTTATATGAAGTAGGTTTACACCAGCCCCATCTCATTACAGTAATTTGGTGCCCAAGTTTCGCCACATATGGAGTAGCTGAAGATAATAATTCGTTAAATAATTGTATCTCCATTGTTCCGTTATGATCATATGTTTTTCACACCAACAAGAGCTCATAGTCCTATCATCTTTAAATAATCTAAAGCATTCCAAATTTTCCAGTGGAGGTAATAGCAAATCCAAGATATGTGTATTTGACAGCATATTCCATGTGTTGGGTCACATAATAGAGTGGGAGTAAATGTTTGCACCTTGCAGACTCTACGTACAATCAACTTGGTATTTTGATTGTTCGATTCTAGCTGGTTCTCTTGATAGTATTGTTGCATGATGTCTAATTATTCTTGTGCATCTTTCCACGTGTCCGCAAAAAATAAATTATTATTATCAAATTGTAAATCAAAGTTTATTCGTGATGATCAGCCAGTAAGGAACGGTTGATACCAGGTCAGTAATATTTTGAAAACTTTAATCTGATATGTATAAAACAACAACTAGTCGATAAGTAGTCGCCTTTTAACGCTCTTTTAATTATATGCATTCGTTTTGTTGTAAACATTGTATTTAACATTACTGTTGCACAGATGCCATGATATGAGATTCCCAAAATTCTTATTGTTTTTCCTCTTACTCCCAAAAGGTGTAGTTTATACCAGAGGCGTTCGTGATTTATTGAATCGAAAGTAAATCAATATTACGAACAGGTATTCCTTCTTCATAGTCTAAGTTCTAATTACCATGAACTGGTCTGTAACAGCCCTAACGAAGGCCATGAATATCAGACCTAAAATATGACAAATCGAGTATGTATGATCTTAAAACAATAATTATTTCTTATGGTAAACCGTTTTTGAGTACTACAAGAATGGTCCAAAGAAGAGACATGAAACGTGCAGAGCTAATAAAAATATAAGAAGAAGTATAAAACAAGGAATTAGTGTTTATAATTGTTTACCTTCGCCTACAAAAGTATAACTAATGATTTAAGTTAAAGTTTAAGCTTTATAAAATAAGCTACCCCTCTCCATTAAAAATGGCGAAATAAATTGTTTTGGAATCCTTGAAATGAGTATTGATAATGACACGTTGAAGCATTGTATTGGTTGAAAAGGAATTGTGAAGAATAGAGTAGCCACTACAGAAAGTATACATGTTTTGAAGAACTGGAAAAAAACACGTACATAAGCTGCGCTCCTGATAAGGCGGCCACGAAGAGTAAAACACGAAGAGTAAAAAATAAAGGAAGTTAAGAGAAGAAAGTAGTGTTTTTATGTGTTGTGCGATTATGCAAAAACTTTTGTCTCCCTCTCACACTCAATTTCCATTTATATTTTCTTATGAGATAATGCAGAACATTTTTCGACTCAACTTGATCCAACGTGACTGGTTTAGTTCTTGTAATCATATTTTCAGCAGTTAATCGCCTCCTCTTTTAGTTCAAATTCCAGTGAACGACGAATAAACTCATTTCACTTCAATAATAGGTCTTTGTTTGTATGCAATGGACAAGAGACCTGCATGATATGAATCGTCGAGGAGAAGAGGCATGCCCAACTAAAAGTAAAACATTCAATAGTTCATAAGGAAAATGTTGACGCTCAGAAGGTCAACGATTTCCATTCTCCAAAAGTTTCATGTTTTCGTTTACAATGTTTTTTTTTAAACAGCCTGAAGAATTTATGGAATTAATTTCTATCAAGGTCCTCGAGAATTTCTTAGAACTGATCCATGCCTGGGACCACATTAGTTGCCTTAATCAACCGAATGGACACACTTGCGATGTATTTCAACCCCTAGATCTAGGAATTCTCAAAAATTCGTCACGCAAGGAGAATTCACACGAGCTGCTATTACAAGCAAGTGATCTCATCTTACCACACACTCCCCATTTCTACGTAAGAAACTGACGAGTAGAAAAGAAGGCTTAATGAGGACGGAACAGAAGAAAGTAAGTACAACGCACTTAATATTTGAGTTACGAAAAAATGCGTAGAACAAGAATTGGGTCCGATTTCAGCCAATTACAAATATTATCTTTAGTGTTGACTGAAACTATTGAATGTCGAGAAAGGAATAGATCAAATAAAAGATTTTGAGAAAAATCTTAATTGATGACATCATAACACAACGAATTTGCATGTTAATTTGCGAAAGTCTGTTGAAATCAGTATTTGGAATTTAAACTTAGAATAAAATGGTTAATGATATAACATTTATTGTTAAGATGAGATGAGTAGGAATGAGGGTTTACTGAAGGTTGAAAACCAATTTCCAAATATCTCGGTTAAAATTTATGAGATATATGTTTTATTTGTTTTTATTATTATTACTATATAATATAACAACATATGTAGGTTATTAAATTTGTAATAAGATTACTTCGATCAGACTCATAAGAATGTAGACATTTCGAGTTTTCGAAATTATCCACCTTTACCCCCCCCCCTCCCATTGGTCAGATTTCAGCCGTTAACGAACTTGATCTTTATTTTTTCCTAAAACGTTTAAATATCTAGTTTGGTAACGATCAAAATTAAATTTGCGACCGCTAGAGAGTTAAACGACACACACACACGTGTGTATTTATGTATGTATATTTTTTTCAACCCCTCCTGGATAGGATTTATGGGCATTTGATGCATTCGGAAACAACGTCGTGAGTTCAAACTCAATATTTGATTTCTCTTAAGGGAGATTTATTTAAAATGATGGTAACAGAGGCGCAGGCCATTCGAGGATTCCTAATAAGTATGTCCTTAAAATTCGTACTAATCCTAATTAGTAGATTATAAAAATTATATATGTATGTTTATCTATATATATATATATATATATATATATATATATATACGCCTGTGCATATATAAACGTGATGGGAGCCAGTTAATATTAATATATATATATATATATATATATATATATAATATAACATATAATTTGACAATATGCTCGCAGTGATATATCTATATATTATTCAGCTATGTTAAAAGAATAAAAAAAAAACCATTAGGTCTATTCATTAGCTGCTTTAATGTATACTTGGTGTTGATGAGTAGAATTAAAACTGGTTCCTTTCCTCATATTAGATTAACCAATGCACCAATTAACTCCTATGTTCGTCCATAAAGAGAATTATATTTGATTTCAGTTATTCGCGTGATATGATTGATTTCTTCAACGACTTTTGCCTATTGTTTCGTTCAACTGTTAACAGAAGTAATTTCGTAATTATTAAACTCTGTTCATAGCAGAAATGACACCAAGAAATGTAATCATTCAAAAAGGGGATTGAAATAAGCGTACGTATCCCTCTCAATACTCAACATGACTGCATAAATTAAAAGGACAATTTAGCTAAACAAGTTATTAGTAACTGAATCAAAATTTAAATATAATACAAATGAAATTAGTTGTAACACCTGCAATGGGACTTATATTGGTGAATCTTAGCAGCTGCTTAATAAAAGTTTAGAGCAACACGTAAAAAGTATAGACAACAATGAAAATAAAACTGCTCTGACGGATCATTCTATCTCCAGGAAACACACGTTCAATTTTGAAAAAGTTCAAATAATTGATAAAGAAAGAAATAATACTAAACTGAAAATAAAAGAGATCACATAATAAAAAATATAAAAAGGGCAGTAAACAAAAAAAACAGAAATCAAATACCTCAATCATATATTCTATAACATATTATCTTAAATTAATTGACTTTAAATTATTACGCAAAATAATCGAATTCAAGATTGACTGGTAAATAATCGATTTTTAGTCAGCTGACTTAACCTACCTCAGGAACCTCTCAGTATCATCTACCTCCTCTGTGAGGACAGTCGCAACGTAATTTAAAAGGTAAAAGAGCACTTCAGAAATGTAGTAGCAATTTATAATTATATTTAATAAATATATCATAGATGTAGGCACCTACTAATACAATATATAACAAAAGAATTATTAAGGGATATGTTAAATTAATGTTATTAATAATTTGGTATATATTTTTCTTTTAAAAGGGATAGCCCCTGAATAGGTGGCAAATAAGCCAAGAAACATGTAGGGCATTTTCAATAAAGTTTGCTCCGAAAAAAATGTTTTTATTGGAGACTCTTGCTATAAAAATTGAAGAATATATAAATAATATTGGGCCCAGAATAAGAAGAAGTTATTTACTAAAATATTTGCATTATTCATTAATTTCTAACTCAAATAACCCACTCCTAATTATCTTATCATCATAATAAGCTAATGCCTGGTTAGACGTATAGAATGAAGTTGTAAATCATAGAAACATTCTTTCTGACATTTCCAAATCATTCACTCTGTGAATATTACAATACATATTAAATTCAAGTTGCGTATACATAATCAATTTTATTTAGATCCCATCATCACCATTGATGGCTATTTGAATCTTACTGACATAATGATTTATTCTTCCTGTCAGTAGTTGACGTCTTCAGTTAATTAGTAGATATTTTAAAACTAATGATGAACAAGTTCCAAATGATACATTAAGTCATCCCCCGTACTTGAAGAATGACGTGCTATGTGTGAAAGCCAATTAAAAAAAGGGATGTCAAATCTATCTCCTTAAAAATGTTTCTTCAACACGTATAGGAATTAATCACACTCATCTTACAAGTCGACCTTTAATGAAAATTCAACACTATAATTAGCAGGAGATAAGCATCAGCCTATGAATAGCAAGTCAGCCGCGTGCCCGTTGATTCACCGTCACGAATTCGTGCATTAGGCGCGTTTAATACGAATAATCGGTGTAGTTTGTGTTCGAGTCATTCATTAGTCCTAGAGACATACGTGCTGCCACTCACAATCAAAACTGCCTTAATGCTTAACTGAGATCTGTTATCTCCCTTGTATATTCTTGGAAGATTAGATGCAAGTTGTTTAGGGCTGTTAATTTAATTCAAAAGGCTCTACTGGTGCTAGAATTCCCGAGGTAAATGAGACTTTTTCTAAGTACGATTGTTCAACTTATTTTGCTGCAAAAAATAAATATTTTTAATTTCAACATTTCAGCGGGCTTTCTTTGGAAAAAGTAGTGTTAGTTAATTAGAATGTTACAAGAATGAAAATATATATTATATTAGGTCTATTCAATGATATTATATCAGCTACTCGGTGCTGACGGATCGTATTTTAAGTGATTCCTCTCCACATATTGGATTAACCAAAGTACTAATTAACCCATATAGAGAATTCCAGTTATTAACATCTGTTAAACTTCTTCAACTCTCTTTATGTCTATTTTTTCTGTTCGCCTGTTAACGGAAAACATATATGCCCCAAATTTTATTTCCTAAATATTAAACTCCAGTTGATGGGAGAAATGACACAAAGAAAAGCTACTGAGGTTGGTCACATGCCAAAAAAAAAACACAAATTAATCTCCGTCAATCACATTAAATGAGTTCCGAAAAAAAGGCCAGTTTGAATTTTATAATTTTTTATATATATATATGGGAACAGGTCATAATAACAGAAAGTCTTCCCACCAATTTCTTTATTAAAGCACAAGGCCTTTCGAAGCCAAACATAAAACGAAGTGGCCCCAAAGCCGTGGCACTAGCATCTATTATACAGCAAAGGTAGGGAAAATTGTTAATTTATAGAAACTTTTTCATAAAAGATAAATGTCTTGAATATTTATAATATTTGTTCAAGTTTTATGTCATTTTATCCATATTTTTAATTAATTAAACTATAATATTTTCGTTTTATGTTTGACTTCGATTTTAATATTTTTAAGATAGGACTGTTTTGTAAGACTGACGTTAGTATGTAATTCTATTTTTGTTAAAATATTTCAAAATGTACTTGGCCTAGGCATGCTTCTTTTTTGTTTGCTTGTTAGCACTTAAGTGCCGAAAGACCTTGTGCTTTAATAAAGAAATTGTTGGGAAGACTTTCTGTTCTGCCCTCCCACATCCAGCAACATATGAATCATATATATACACACAGATATATATATATATATATATATATATATATATATGTATGTATAAAGCAATTAATGTTCGAGCTTGCACAGCATGGATAGAATGAAAATAACAATTTTTCAACAAGATCTGTAATATCACAATATTCCATGCAATGCATAATAACTGAGATGTCACTCCTCGTTTGATTTTGATCAGATAGTGTGGCTTTTTGCTTTATTAACTTCTGCCAGTATCTTTTGTATTTGTGAGTCATAGAGGGTCAAAGGATCATAAGGTATATATTCCATGCATTTGAGTTTTACTAGACCACATCTTCGTCTTTACTAGGTAGCATCTGTAAACCTGACAATTAGAAAAAAAATTAAACCTTAAGATAATTAGAAAATAGGGGCCAAGAACGTAATTATTCTTTACCGGAATTAGTTAAAAGATGCACACGAAGCGCGTTATAAAAAGTGATTTTAACAGCTAAACAACATTTCAGTGACATATGACTACAAGATAATTAAATGTAATATGAGATTTTGAGGTACTTTTATTAAGAGAAGGGGCTTTTGGGACTCATATGCTAGTAGGTATTGTCGCGATCTAGCAAGTAAGGTTTTTACACAAAATATAAGAGGTTAAAATATAATTTCATTTCATCGCAGATATCACGTGAATAACTGAAACCAAAGAAAATTCTCCGTATTGACAAAAATAGGAGATATTTAGTACATTAGTTAATCAAATATTTGGAGAAGAACCACTATTATTTCGACCCATCAACACCTAGTAGCTAATATATTATAAACAGCTAATGAATACACCTAATAGATATATTTATCCTCGTAATAATGAAATTCTGAATGCTAATGTATACATTTAACCCTGCGATTAAATTATCTTAATTAAATGTGAAATTATCACCCCTATCCTTTATATAATATTTTAGTCAAAGACCAGTCTAATCTTTTTCTAAACTATTGAGTAATGAATTCCTGGGCCTTCCTTCAGTGTTACTTTCATTTTTCATTCACGTTTTAGGCCCACTAATAAGAGAAACATTCCTCTATTGCAACACACACACACACAGATCGAAGATATGCATCTCTTTGTTGACACAATTATATTCCCTTTGTGTTAGCATTCATTTATTAACATAGCTTGAATTCCTGACTAACATGCGGCATTCCAACTGAAGAGAAAGAGGCGTAGGACATTAAGGTTTCTAGCCTTTCAGATTTTTCGAAACTGGTTTAATAAATGTCCCATTTAACTACAATTATGTACAGTCATTGTCGTGTACTGCAAATGTAATCATTTAGTAGTCAACTACCAAGAGAGAATCCTCTATTTTCGCATGAATTTATAATATATGTCTTGACTAAATTCTAAATTATTATTTTAGTAACGAAAAAAGAGCTATACACATTGCAGCGCATTCAATTGTAATATATTCAATTCAGAGTTAATTATATAATGTAACCTAATAATAATATCTGTCTATTCAAACAGAGCTCTTGGTGTGAGGTCATCTTGCCACTTCTTCCTGTGTTTGAGGATTTTTCTAAACAAGTAAGCTATGGCTTTATTTAAGTAGCTCCTCCACTAAACATGGTGAGTTTAAATATGCTGAGTAGGGTCCTTTTGAAAAAAATTGGTTTCCAAACAATTCTCTTTTATCAGATTTTATGGTATTCAAATGACCATTAATGTGTCTCTATTGTGGTTCTCTAACGTCCGTTATTATGCCAGTCTAAAAAATACTACTAACGAGCAGACTTAAACTGAGAAAATTTGGCATGCCTTTCGAAAATGTAATTCATGAACGTCAATATTAGCCTATTCCAAAGAATTCGCTTACCCTTAGATTGGGGTACCGAAATATGGTAAAATTAGAAACTTTTAACCAACGATTTCCATATTGGAATACTACACTGCAAATTTCTGTTCAAACAGTCTTTAGAAATATTCATTTTGAATTTTTAAATTTCTTATTTGATGAGATATAAATGACTCATGTTATTCCATCCTTTTTCTAAATCTTCATACCTAATTTAACACCATAATTATATATTTTAGATACTATTTATTGATTAGTTTTTAGGAGATTCCCCCTGAGGGAAATCAGCTGTTGAGGTTGCCCTCATGTCGCGATTTTCGAAAATGTATTCAAATATCCGATTCGTATTCGGATCGAAAAATTGAATAGAAACAACCTTAATGTAAATTAAATTTACTATAAATACTGTTTTATACATTTAACCTCTATCTTGAATATTAACCAAGATATTTGATTTTTTTTTAGTGTGTGGGGATAACGGACGAGATGAGATCGGCTAGTGTTGGTATTGTTCGTGATATTCCGCCGAAAATTAGTTCGGCTGTTTCCGTAAGTGTTCGGCTATCGTGAAATTGGTATTGGAGACTCGTTACTACTACTGTTATTATTAGGCAGATTTCTCTATTGAATAACTTCACGTGGGAAATCTGCGTAGTTTACGCAGCCCCTGCGTAACGGACATTATTTCTATTAACTTTGTGTCGTTATACTTTTGCATTTTTGGATGTTTAATGATATCATTATTCAAAAATCCCGCCATAGACTAATTAAGCAAAGTTAAATAGGTCATATTTTCACAAACAATATCTATTTTATTTATCCTATGTGACGTACTTTTGACAATTGGCACTTGACATTTGATGTGGCCTAACGTTTTTAGCACATTTCTTAAGGGAAATCAGCTATTGAGGTCGTACTCATGACGCGATTTTCGAAAAAGTTCTTCAAATGTCCATCGATCCTGCCTAGGAGATGACGAAAATGAGATCCGTTCAAAATTATATATATATATATTTGTCTGTTAACGCTCTAGTGGTCGCAATTTTTGTTTGATCTTAAGCAAACTCGATATTTAAACGTTTTATGTAAAATGACAGATCGAGTTCGTTATTAGCTGAAATCAGACCAGTGGGAGGGGGATTTTCGAAAATTCGAAATATCTCCGTTACTATACGTCGGATCGAAAAATTGTATAGAATCAATCTTATTGAAAATTAAATTTACTATAAATATTGCTAAATATACATTTATTCTCTATATTGAATATTAACCGAGATATTTGCATTTTTATTATATGTGGGCCGATAAAGGATGTAAGTTTCCCGCCAAAAGCTAGTTCGGCCGTTTCCGTAACGGCACTCGTTTGGTGATTTTTCTATTGTATAACTTTACGTGGGAAATCTGTTTAGTTTACGCAGCCCCAGCGTGACAGACTTTCAATTAACTTTACACCAGCAAATCTATCGAGGATCCTTTTAGACCAAATACTATAATCCCCTGTGCACGCACTTCCAGGGAGGGACACAATCGACAGGAGCAGCGTATGTGGATATCAGCAAAGAGAAGGAAAGCGCAATATTTGTTGAAATGAAAGATGATAGGAAATGTGTAGGAATGCGGTTTGCGGCTGCTATCCTCAGCTCAAGGGGCCAAGGTCGTCTCGACACTTATTCCATCTCTCGCTTAGCAAACCTGTTCATCGACCTTCCCTTTCATTCCTTTATCTCATACAACCTTCCCTAATTCTTATGTTTAAAATCGTTGATAGTACTTGATTTAATGTTAACCATTAAATTATAAAAGTCCGTCACGCAGGGGCTGCTTAACCTAAGCAGATTTCCCCCGTGAAGTTTAACAACAGATAAATCTACTCACTAAATAAAATCCTTAGTCCCACTCTGGCTAGAAGGGTGGTAACATGTAGATAACCCGTCCCGATTTGCCTTAGTTGCATAAAGTGGACGTTAATAAATAATAAAATAAAATAAATCTACATACCGGTAACACAACACCACCGTGAATATTAAGTGAATACAAACAATAATAAGAAACCTCCCGACGGAAAGCATCTGACACGTAAACAAACAGTTCTGCCAACACTTTACCGGAAAGGAAAACAATTACTGTAATATATCCGAATATAACGTATTAATTTGATTGAAAACTACTTACTATATCTAGTACTGTAATTAATAATGAATCAGATTTATTTTTATCTCAATAAATCAAATTTAAATAGTCCAAAAACTTGAGAAGGGGGGCAACAGAACATATTTTCATGTATCTCGTATAGTAAATGTCTCTTGAAAACAATATTTGGTTCCAATAATGTGGTTTATTACATAACCGAGTATTGTTTATGTAACACGAGTAGAAGTGAGGGTTTCCAGAAGGCTGAAAACTGGAAAATGGAAATATCTCGTTTAATATTCAAGGTAGAGAATAAATGTATAACCATATTTATAGTATATTTAATTTGCTATAAGATTGATTATATACATGTTTTCAATCCAACGTATAGTAACGGAAATATTTCGAATTTTCAATATCCTCTCCCTCTAAAGCACCCCCCCTCCCCCTGGTCCGATTTCAGCCGTTAACGAACTAGATCTTTTTTTTACATAAAACGATTAAATATCGAATTTGGTAACGATTAAACCATAATTGCGATCGCTAGAGTGGAAACAGACAAATATATATATATATATATATATATATATATATATATCTATATATATATATATATATTCAGTTTTGAACGGACCTCATTTTCGTCATCCCCTAGGTAGAAGCGATGGACATTTGAAAAAAAAAATCAAAAATCACGTCATGAGTACGACCTCAATTGCTGATTTCCTTTAATATGCTAAAATACTGGATTAAACACACTATTTTTCCACTCATAATATCCATCTAACGTGAGAGTTTATTTAATTTTTGTCCCATCCTATGGATACTACACACATTTCAATTTTTAATTATAAATATTTTAAAAACAAATATGTAAACAATACATATGTTTATGAACAGTAGGTTTAGGTCTACAAAATGGTGTCCAATTCTTGTATAAATGCTTTAAGCATATGAGTTAAAGTTTCGGTTTGTTCGTTGGCCGATTTCCGTTTTGTAAGTAAATGTTTTTCTTGGTCCGTCAAGTAATGTACATTCATATAAGAGGTGCGCATATGTCTGTTCAGTCTTATTTTCACATTTGGATGTATTTGTGTTTGTTAGTTTAAATTTGTACAAGTAGCTTTTTGTAGGTCCATGTCCTGATATAAATTGTACTCGTTTAGAATTGCTGTGTTATTTTTCTGTCTCTGGTATATAGTCGGTATGTATTTATGTAATTGTCGTCCTTTAGGAGTGTTTGTCCATCATTCGGCCCATTTTTTTTGTAATATTCGTGTATCAAAAGGGTTTTAATGGCCTGTTTAGTCAGTTTAGATTATGTAATGGGTATTGATTCGTCTCTTGAAGCTGTATTTCCAGTGTCTTTTCGTGTGTAGATTATACTTGTCTCTCTGACACTTGAAATGTCGTGCAGCGTTTTGAGTGCCTCAGTAATTTCAAGGTTTTCTGCTTGATTGTTTGTACATAGTGGAAATAATCTGTATAGTCCTCTCAGTATAATATTGCCGTATTTTTAAATGATGTACGCACACCCAACGCCATTCGTGTTGTTACTTCAGCCAGTGTAAATATAATATGTCTGTGTCACGTCTTGGTTGTCTAATGGTGTAATGTAATCCTTTGAGTGTACCCAGTAAGTAGGTCTGAAGTATTTTAGCAGATTTCCCTTAAGGAAAATCGATGAAGTAGGCCATCGATCCTACTCAGGAGATGACGAAAATGAGGTCCGTTCAAAATTATATATATATATATATATATATATATATATATATATATATATATATATATATATATATGTGTGTGTGTGTGTGTGTGTGTGTGTGTGTGTGTGTGTGTTAACGCTCTAGCGGTCGCAATTTTTGTTTGATCGTTACCAAACTTCAAATTTAAGAGTTTTATGTAAAAAGAAAGATCTAGTTCGTTAATGGCAGAAATCGGAACAGTGAAAGGGGGGTTTAGAAGGGGGATTTTTGAAAATTCGAAATATCTCCGTTATTATGCGTCGGATCGAAAAATTGTATAGAATCAATCTTATTGCAAATTAAATTTACTATAAATATTGTTCTATACATTTATTCTGTATCTTGAATATTAACCGATATATTTGCATTTGTATTGTGTGTGTGGTCGGCAGGAGTCGGCTATGTTCGGGACTATCCGCCGAGAGCTAGTGCGGCCGTTTCTGTAACTATTCGTCCCTCGTGAATAGGTCTAGAGATACATTCCTACTACTGTTATTATTAGGCAGATTTCTCTATTGTAAAACTTCACGTGGAAAATCTGCTTAGTTTACTTTTTCTATTTCGTATGTTGTAATATTTTGTAATGTAAAGTCTTGCGGGATTTCATTCAATTTCAATAACACATGATGGCTTATAAACGCATTATTGTGATTGCTTTTCGTGAAGACCTTCTATAGATGGATGAAACCTGAGGTGCGTATGAATTGCTTTACTAAATTAACACTAGGCTTAGAAAAGGAGCTTTCTACCAATAACTGTGCTAGTAGGTATCTTCAAACAATATTAATAATATTTTTAATAATCTTTTCTTAAAGTCAGAAATCTTGAAACCTCGTAGCCAACCAGCACCTTCAGATCTCCCAAGTTAATTATTTCTGCTGTCATTACTGCAGAATACATCCCAATTCACAAGAACGAAAGAATTTGACACATACTGGTATTGTCAATGAAAGTATTAAGCACCTTTTTCCATATTTAGGCGATGAGTGTGTGTGTGTGTGTGTGTGTGTGGGGGGGGGGGGTTGTATGATCGCACTCTTGTGTGAACTGCAAAAGACCGTCACGCAAGGCCTGCGTAAACTAAGCAGATTTCCCACGTGAAGTTTTAAAATAGAGAAATTTCACGAGAGCCGAACAGTTACAGAAACCGCCCGAACTAGCTTTTGGTGGAAACTCAGGACTAGAACCGAAGTTAGCAATAAGATTGATTCTATACCATTTTTCGATCCGACGTATAGTAACGGAGATATTTCGAAAATCCCCCTCTAAACTCCCCTCTCACTGGTCCGATTTCAACCATTAGCTAACTTAATCTTTATTTTTACATAAAACGTTTAAATATCGAATTTGGTAACAATCTAGCACGAATTGCGGCCGCTAGAGCGTTAACAGACATATATATATATATATATATATATATATATATATATATATATATATATATATATAATTTTGAATGGACCTCATTGTCGTCATCTCCTGGGTAGGATCGATGGACATTTGAACAAAAATTTAGAAAATCGCGTCATGAGTACGACCTCAATAGCTGATTTCCCTTAAGGGAAATCTGCTAAAACGGGTTACACAATAAAAGGGGATGAGAGTGTTTATACTACTCATAATTGAATAATGATCTATATAATGGGTTGGTGTCATTTTTCAACGGAATCGAGAAATACTTTATTATCAGGAAATTATAATTTCTAAAGTTTTTGAGGCAGTGCTCTGCTTTTGACATGTGAGAACATCACTCATTGCCTGTAAAGCCCTAAAATGTGCAGTCAGCACTAAGACATTTTATACAAGAAAATGAAATAGCAAAAAAATAAAAAGATATTTAATTTTAGCTATCGTTCTATATTCGGAAAGGAAATTATTACTGAATAATACGAAGTAAATCCGACGGGGTTAAGTAGCCGAACTTTATTTCAATTTTCCATTTTTTTTATTCACTCCTTTGTAACCTAAGAATATTCCTTAAGTAATTCCCGCTCATCTCTAGAAGATTTATACTTTATAACAACTAGAATTTTTAGAGATCGTCACTCAATATAAAGTTCATTTAAAACATAATTAATATAAATTAACATTGCGTAAGGACAGTAACTTGGATTAGAATATTTCATTGAGGAACTTCCGTTTATTCTAAAGGAGTGAAATATGAAGTATATCTCTGATACCATAATAGCTCTATGATACCATGTGTAATATTGATTAAATAAGTCTGATGAGACCCATTTGCATTCTTACTCTTGTGAAAATACGGCTATTTACTGCCGTGTGTAACTACACAAGCATGGCAATTTCGATCCGTATATTTAGCTCAAATATTAAATCAGTTTTAAACGGTAATATAAGGAATTTAAACAAATTAATTCAGTGACAAAAAAGTCCGTGAATGCACCGTTTGAGCAGTCTTTACAAAGAGGTATTTGAGTTTTTTAATTTTATATTGGGTGATACATATACTACGGTGGAAGCTTCCCCATCCTTTTCCTCCTAATGTAATATCATAATTGTACTGGGATAAAAAATTGTAAATGCTATTTACAACTTAGTTATTGAGAATTCGTATTTTATATTTTGCGTAATTTAATGTTTTCAAAAAACTTTATACCATCAAACACTGGGAATCATTTTTATACGATAATATTATAAGCTCTATGATACAATGTATAGCATTGATCCTATTCAGTATACCTGATGGGATCCATTTACTTTCTTTACCTTGTGAACATACGTCTGTTAAATGGTATGTGTGTATTTACACAAACACGGCATTTGTAATATGAATGCTCAAAGATTAGATTAGTTTTAATTAGTACTGTAACATATTTAAATAAAATAAACTCAGAGACATATAAGTCCATGAATGAGAATTGGCAGTAAGACAGAAATATATTTTCCATGTATCTTGTATCAATATAAATACAACTCAAATTCGAACTCTTGCCTGTCAGTCTGTCTTTTTGTCTCCTCAAAATTATTGTTCTGTTAATCAAACATTACAGAGCGCAAGGTTTATTCAAGACTGGAAACGAAAAAATTCACATAACTCAGTTAAAAAGAGTTAAAGGAAAATTAAAAAAATAATTATAATATAGTATTGCCAGCAAGATAATATTTAATATTTAAAATTTTATCACTTTCCTAAAGTGCCATTCTTCCTCATTCAATTTTGAAAATTTAGGAACGTGGTCTACAAGATAACAAGAAATATTGAAATATCAAATTTAGCGAAGAACAATGAGGGCCTTATTTGATATCAAAATACCTATCCCACCGCTGTAATATTTTGGTACGTATCAAGTGCATACCTCTGATTTTTTAAAGCACGATCAAGCATTCATTGATCTTGTTACCACTTTTTGCCGGAACCAGCAGACTCCCAGGAGATGCAATTCTCAAATGATATTTGCCCAAAAGGCCTAAGGGTTGGCGCACATTTATTGGCTGAGCGATAAAAAAAAAAAAAAAAATAGAAGGGGGAGATGATTTGGGAAAGACTTTAGAAAGATATGTGGGAAGCTGGGCTTCCCAACAAACCGCTTGCCGAGCCGAGAGGGGTACTGGACCGTCGATAGGAGCCCACATCCCCGGCACGTAGCAACCATAATGTTGCCTTCATTTTCATTCTCCAATCGGTTTCCATTGAGCGGGACGTGCCTTGTTTTTCATCTCCACCACCCGAATCGGCCGAATTAGCGCCAAAGGATCATCTTTATTGTAATTTATACTTTGGTTTGCAAGAAGCAAACTACCCAGAGCAATAAGTCTATCATAAATTTGTATTCGCTGATACTGTATATACGCTCGACTCTTTAATAACTACTTTGTGGCTGAAACAGATCTCTAACATGAATATAATAAGAGTTGGTTTTTGCCAGTTGGAAGTGATCGTCTGCAGGAATAATCGTTGAAAATGGCCAAACATTCACGTGATTGATTTTATTTCTCCTAACATCATGAACATTAGGAGATCAACGATGATGTCGGAAGCACTTTGTCGTAATAAAATGGAACTTCGAGCTATTTCTTCAATCATAGCTACCAACAAAATATCTTAATACCATGAAAAATAGCGTGTATAAATGAGCCAGTTTCTTCAGTCTAACCAATTTGATAGGAAATATGCCAGGTTCACCGTACAATTGCATCCGTTCGGCTTCTAATCCATCGTCTACGTTAATACTAAAAGGCTCGAGATAATTTTGACAAAGCTCTCCTTTCCCAGAACAGCAGAGTCCTTCTGTTTTCTTTTGTGAGAGCTAACATTGCACTGCCACACACAACCTCGGGTCTAATCTTGGTTTTACTAATCATTAGCTCAGATACCCGGCTTCGCTCGGGAATTCATTTGAGGCTGAATGGTGATGGTATTTTTTTGGGAAGGCTTTACTTTGCACAATATTTTGACATTTACCCGTCCCAGTGTTTAGGGTTAATACCCGTCGTTTCTGTGGAGTTGTTAATAATAATATTAATTTTTTATGTAAGACTTCACTGTCCTTCATATTGTCATATTTCCCGTTTCCTGTGCATTATGCATAGATTTGAATTATTAAGTGAGCATAACAAAAGTGACTCCAAATAACAAAATAAACAACTTTTGTTATGTGCATAATTGGCGAAAATGCAATAGGAAACGAAATATCGCTATTTTTAATTTCAGGCCTCCATTATAACTCCCCATTCCTGTTCGTCTCAGAGAATATTACCATAGCCTAAAGTCTAAGTTGGGTTAGTAGTAATATACATACCAAGTTTCATAAAATTCGGCTCAGCCGTTTATGCGTGAAAAGGTAAGATACATACAAATAAACAGACACAAAAGAAACAAAATGAAGTTATGGTGTCTATGACATGTGAAAGTTATCGTGAAATTTCGCGAAAAAAAATCAATGTACAGACAAAGGTTACAATTTAATATATATATAGATTAGTCTTCCATTCCATAAGGAGTTCTAGAATCGAAGATTTCTGCCAGTCATAGAAACATCTGGACCCTTCACCCTTTTGCATTCTAATGAAAACCTTATCATTACTCCCTTCTATTTAAATGATATATGTATAAGTGGCAAATGTGGACTCCACAAAATCTACACCTTTGCCTTAAAATAAACCTGATGTGCATCGAAATTTGGACGACTAGCATAAATTGAAATTAATTATTTTTAGGTATGTTTCTAACTTAAATAGAATGATAGGACTAATGATAATGCTTGAATGATAATACGAGAAGCAATGATAATAACAATGATAATACTTGAACCAGATTTAAGTTTCTGACTAAAATAGAAACATATTATATGAAGGGAGATAGCGTAATTTGTGTCATTCCAGCGTGAATAATATGTTATTTATGCAAATCTACGTACGGACTTTCCACTTTATAAGCGGTGAAGAATTACTAACTATGTGATCGAAACATTGTAAGCTATTTTTTTACATGTAGAAATAATGATACGGTCACCTGGCCCGGTATTTGACTGGCTTCTAGTACCAACAGACTTTCCTCTTAGTCTGAAATAGAGATGCATCTTTAGCAAAAAGCAATGATAATAATAACGATAATACTTGAACAAGATTGAAGTATTCGTATTTCCTCGGATCATCGTAGTCTGTGAGTACAGTTTGAAAAATGCATTTGAGCTTAGTGAAACACCTTCTAATTTATGAATAAATACTAATCACGATTCCCGCTCAAACCTTGATTGGAATGAATTTACAATTCACATTCCACTCTAATTACCTGAAATCACTTCACCATTCACACAGTACCTAATTGATGGGTTTAATAATAACATACGACTATTTGAATTGATTTAATATATTCCTGTCATTCTACGAAGTTTAGGAGGGACATAAACATAATAAACAAGGGTAGGGGTGCCACCAATGAAAATTTTAACACTAGGAGAATCGTGGATTAGTACCCTTAGGCAGGAACTCTAGGGGTTATTTAAAAGATGTTTCTGAACCAATCTGACTGTCTCCAATCACATGAGGATTTTATATATCGATTTCACTGCTATATTGTCGAATTTGTTTAAATGGTAGATCGATGGACTAAACCCAACCGTTTCTTTGATTTTCATGGTCTTAACCAACGTCCGTAAATACCATGACTTCTGCCTTCCCTCTTTTTAATATTATTTTCTCACAATCAAAAACATAAATGTTTTAAACCTTAATATTCACCGTCCCGCATAGTTACCAAATATAACACCTCCTTTCAGCTTAGTATCCTATTTATTTATATTTCCATTTAATACGCAACACTCAGTTAGTAATAATCTCAATGGCATCACAATAAAAAAAATATTAAAAGCAGTTCATATCATCCACCAAATCTTCCGTATAAATGCAGTAGCTTGTTACTTTTCGTCACACTAATTGAATTCTTTCGTTGATAGATTCTTTCAATTGAAATATGAATTAATGTACTGTTTAGAAAAAAAAAAAACCCATACACGCATGACAGAGAGTCACGTTAAATATTTATGCCTAACCGTGATTGTTTGTGGTGTGGGATTTTGAGATCTATATAGACATAATTTTGCATTGTTTCTAATAGGATTTTTTAACTTTATACTATATAATTTGATTTGAATACTGTAAAACAAGCTAGTGCTAAATAAATTAGAAAACCAAATATGCCAGTATATTCGAAAAATACGAAGCAACCTATAACAAAGCAGTTTCCCGGGATTCACAAAAAAAAAAAAATGTCAAACTCAGTTGTTGAAATTAGAAATACCATGGAGAAATGCATGTAAAAAATATTAACGTTTTTTAAGAACGGCAAGCAATAAACTAGCTTTCTCCTAGATCACTTGGAAATTATTTACCCTATAATAATTAGAAAAAGGAGGTAGGTTAAATGATATTAAAGGAACAATACAATTATTTTCGTTATAAGAAGGGAATACCTTAGTAGCGAAGAGAAAGAGGGTAACAAAAAGATTCGTAAAGTGTTCCTGCGAAGAGGTTCCCTCCTCGATTTATGGACTCAGCGAAAGTGAGCCTTTAACTGTAATAAAATATAAAGGGGAGGAGGAACAGTTCACATTTATCTTAGGGTAATTACTGTTGCCTTCCTTGTAATAGCAATTGTTTCTCGAGCAAGTTAGGAGCGAGCGGGGTTAAATACTGTCGCGCCAGGGAGCAGCCCACTTTTTCCTAGACGGTCTACGCCGACAACTTGTTCCGTCGCGGAAAGGCCTCCATTCTTAGGGCTTTACAGCTCCTTAGTTCAAACTTTGGGGGCCAAAAACAATTATGAAGATCACAAGATTAGATGGGGGGCTAAATGTGTTTATTATCATTTAAATGTCTAAACAATTATGAGATTAAAAGACGCCCCCAGAATTTGAAATAAAGGTAGTGGCATTGTTTGAGTTAACAACTAAATAATTCATATTATTAGGTTAAAAGTATTTAGAATTTAATCTCTACGATATTCTGAAGAAAGAGAAGCTGATTACTTTCATTTCATCAAGAGGCTGGGAATTCATTTCAACTGTAAAATCACAGCTTTACTCCAATGGTGTAAGATAGATCTCCACAATATCAACCGACTTTTTCAAGAATTATGGATCAGGTTCAATTGATTTTTGAGTGCTCTGAATTATGTACCTGTCTGTTGACCTCCTTCTAGTAGCAGTAGTCGTAATACCTCTGGCCAATGAGAAGTCTTGCAATCCTTCAACATCTGTGAGTTAACAAGTCCTATCAGTAAGATTCAGTAAATGTCTCCATCCTCCTTGTTAAAGTGCCTAGGCCTTTAATATATATCAATGCCTTCCTTAGAAGTATTCTTCACTTCTCCAGGGCCAGTAAATTAACCAGATTAAACACCAGCTGGCCTCCATAAGGATGTTCCGCGTTTTAGTCCTCTCTCGGAAGTAGTTGGCACAATGTTGGAATGTTATTAAAACTGCCGGTAGACGGTATTTCATTCACCCCTGGGGCCACAGCCTATATTTCGTGATATTCGTCATCTCAGCTCCATGGATTTATATACAATATCCATATTAGCGGGTTCGGCCCCAGAAGACTCCTTCCCGAAGTCGTTCATGATATACTACTGATTGAACCATTTGCCACTGCGCGTCTGAAACCCCTTCATCAAAAAATGTATGAATTTACTTCAATAAGTTAGCAACGAATGACATGGACCTCATATAGCCATTACACGTTTGGCAAAAATAGCAGGAAGTCGAGCAAATCTTAAATATCCTCCAGGGCGGCGCGGAGTCAATTTCCAACAATACTTTTTTCTTAACTACTTCTATAGACTTCACAACTAAGCCGTAGGCAACAAGAGATTCAATATTGAAGTTTGCTTAGCGGTCTCTACCTTCAAGTTCCAGAAAATATTAGTCATACAGCCTGAATTCTCGATGTGATGCCGAAACTCCGTTAAACCATTTCATTACTGGAGTGAAATATCATGAAAGCTAAAGACTTAGAAGAAATTCCATTTTTGTCAACTTCTGGCAGTCCTAGATCCTGGACGGGAGTCATCCAGGTCCAACTTGGCCAATAACCTCTTGATAACCCAAAGTATTTCCTTTATTTTTAAATCTGTCTTATCATGGATTAAATTGTTGGCGCAAGTCCTAAACACTCTTCTCCTACAGTGAAGGGCCTAATACAGATTCATCGTATGCAGTTCAAAAAAACAATAATATTTCTTTCGTCAGCCCGCGTTAGAAGAACGCCCTATTTCATCGTAAGAACCATAACTCCTTGCCTTTGAGATGCAGTTATGAAAATATTGAGTTCGTCACTAAGTAAATTCCTATTCCCCAGGCGAGAATCGAACTCACAATCTAGGCTACGAGTATGTGAGATTAAAACCAACACATTACTCACATGACTAACTCTAGCCCCATGTATGTGAAAATAAAAGTAAGATAATTACCTTATAAGGAAAAAAAAAAGTTTATATATGAAAATAAAAGTAAGATAATTATCTTATATATGAAAATAAAAGTAAGATAATTACCTTATAAGAAAGATAATTATTTTATATTTGAAACTAAAGTAAGATAATTATCTTATATATGAAAATTAAAGTATGATAATTACCTTGTATTTGAAAATAAAAGTATGGCAATTATCTGATATATGAAAATAAAAGTAAGTAATATTTGGTGCTAGTTATGTATAACACGACGGGGTTTCCAGGGAAAAAGAATTATTCGGGAACATTCTATTGCAGATTTAACCAAATTTAATGAATTATTTAATGAATTTCGAAGTTTCTTAGAATGTCGGATGCTTTTCTTAGTATTTGGGGTGAGGAGACATATTTTAATTAACCCCTAACTTATTTAATTCGTATAGACCAAATTAGGATAAAAAAGCATTAGTGTTTTAAAAAATATTTCCTTCTAAGTACTAGCAATCGTTTTCTATTAAAATAATGATTTTCATAGTACACTTATTATATTTTCTTCCTTCGGTCAACCGATATAAAGTAAACGCCAATGATCCTCACTAAATTAATTATTTTACTTCTTTTTGAGTTGTTCTTCTTGTTGACATCACTTCCAAGTTTCTTAGAAATCGAAAAATTATCGTCATCGCTTTGAAATTTCGGAGAACTTTGAAGATTCGTATTAATAACATTCAACAACAATAATCTTGACTAGGTGTCAAGTTGACACTAATTTATCTATAAAATTAATGTTTTGTTAGAGGTTTTCATTTACTTCCAACATTTAATTTAGTAAATGAATATTTCCCCTGCGATTGTGCCGAATTTATTAAGCTTTCATACTACAGTTCTGCAATCTTAGCATGTTACACCATTCATATTTTATGAGAAGCAAAAATGACGAAATCGCTAATAAATGGACTAGATATTATTTCAAGACATAATGCAAAGCTACAATGCTATGGTTGTACAATGACGTAATAATTTCGTACTACCTTTGAGAATTAGTCTGTCGGCCCTTTGATCATTAGACTATATTGTTATTTGGAATATGAGAATAGTTTGGATATCCCTAAAGCTCAAATTCTACAAGGCTACGTTCTTATTTTACTTCTATTATTTTGCTCTAACGTTCTTCTGAGCCGTTATATTATATTACAAATAAAATACTTACTGGCTTTGTGCATGCAGTTCAAACAGAAAGCAATCTCGTTACTTACCTGAAAAAAAAGTGTGTGTCATTATTATATTCCTATATAATTAATATATTGAAACACGCTTAAAAATATAAAACTGAAAAGGTTTAACCATTTGTTTATTAGGCGAATCGCAAAACAAATTTGATTGAATATTTCATTAATAAAGAATTACTCTCTGAATTATTTCAGTCAAGTCTAACGAAATAGATTTATTGATCGGAGATCATTATTTATATTAAAAATATAATAATAATAGAAGGTTAGTGTATTTTGTAAATGAGAGTCAAATTCGAATAATAAAATATCCTTGGTTTATTTTTCGATATATCAATTTAATATTTTTTTCAGGAAAAACCCAAGTGAGTTTTTGTAAACACCATATTACAGTAAAAAGTATTAACTAGTTTAGTAACGTTAATATCGGGCGGAATAGGAAAAATATGTTAGATATTAAGTTTTGTTAAACTTCAATAAATTTGTTTTGAGAAACATTTTGACATATGAATTTCACTCATTTTTCGTGAAATAATCTACAGTCATGATCATTTCTGTGAATTCATTCATTACTATATCTGTATTTCTAATGTTCCTTTAAAAAATAATGCATCTCAGGCTTCTTCAATTTCTTGTTTGGTTTGTTTTTAACCTCATTTTACTGAGAGTAAAATGTAACCCATGCCTTAGACGGTATGGTCTTTGTAAATCATGGTGTGTGCGCGCGTGTGATCGTGCGACAGTATGTGTGTGTCTGTGTGTGTGTGTGTGTGTGTGTGTGTGTGTGTTTCGTCTAATGGGTTATTACTTTTTGACAAAGATATGCCTTCCTTAAATAATTCTTTATTTCGAGTTGGTATTCTAGCAGGTGGAAGTGACTTCTAATGTAGGTAGGATGAAAGAATTGGCTACGCTTCCACTATAACAATTTATTAAAACGGCAAAGCGCTTTCAATGCTGTGCATCATCGTCAGTGCCGTGTAATAGTGTGCAATAGGTGATGCCATGTCGAGCGTTTTAATAAATTGTCATAGTGGAAGCGGAGCCAATTTTTTCATCCTACCTACATTAGAAGTCACTTCCACCTGCCAGAATACCAACTCAGAATATGGAAGCTCGGCAAACTCAACCTGTCATCACCTACTGGCACACTGTTACACGGCACAGACGATAATGCACAGCATCGAAAGTGCTCTGCCGTTTTAATAAATTGTTATAGTGGAATCGTAGCCAATTTTTTCATCCTACCTACAATTCTTTATTTGTTTCATATCTTCCAATCTAGTCTGAATCTTGGAATAGCAAAATTTTCAATTATCCCTCACTATTCTTCTCCTAACATCTCTATAAACACACACAAATTGAAACATCTGATTAAAGTGGTTTTTAATAGTCCAAATTAGTTATATAGAAAAAGTTCAGCGATGAAATTGTCGCCTTCTTAATAAACGTGGTGTAAATTTTTGAACAGGCAATATTTAAAAGACATCGCATGTCCGATCAAGATTGATTAGCATTAACATAGTCCAATTATGATCACGAACGAAAGAAGTCAATGTGACAAGTTATTTAGTACATTATAAACTAATAACAATTAAATACACCCTGAAAAATATTCAATGGCATTTGAGATGAGTTGCTGAAGTAAAATAAATAATACACACATGTATAACATATTGAGTCTTCCATTAGTTTCAAGCATCTAAATTACTAAGCTATTTAATGATAGGATTATGTTAAAAATAGAACCTGGAGGAAGCCATTTTATTTCGCCATTTTTAAATATTTGTTTCGATCATAGAGTGACCTTTATGGAATATGCCGTAAGTACTATCATAGTAGGTCGCTAAGAAATTAGGCTCGAGTCAATGACAACTTTTCATGCTCCCATTGTCCAAAACCACTATTTGTCCAAATTCGTATTACATATATATATATATTAGTTTAGATTTTTCTAGAAACGTTAATGTAAATTCTAGTCAGTTATACTCAATTCTAGTTTGTAAAAATATGTTTCTATATAAGCTACTGACATAGAAAAACTAAAATCATTATATAAGGCCTTCTCCCTGCTATAAGGAAAATCCTTGTAAGCAATAAATAAAATAAATAATAATATATATAATTGTGTTGATGTTTTCTACCAGGTTATATTTATATATGTTGTTGTTGTTTTTTTGGAGGTTTGGTCAATGTTGGTGAAAGAAACTTCTTAGTTTATGCCGATATTTGGAGAATTTTATTTTCTCTTCTTCAGGGCTGTAAAAATACAGTTGCTACTTTATAATATTGCACATTGTTGTTCAATTAGAGTGTAACAGGAGGTGTTTATGCTATTTTTACTTACCAAGAATAAAGATACTTAAAAATGACTATACATATTGCACTATGTGTAGTAATTTTTGTAGTAGTAAATGTGCAATATGTATAGTAATTTTTAAGTATCTTTATTCTTGGTAAGTAAAAATAGCATAAACACCTCTTGTTACACTCTAATTTAACAACAATGTGCAATATTATAAAGTAGCAACTGTATTTTTACAGCCCTGAAGAAGAGAAAAAAAAATTCTCCAAATATCGGCATAAACTAAGAAATTTGTTTCACCAACATTGACCAAACCTCCAAAAACCAACAGCACCATATATATATATATATATATATATATATACGCGAGTGTATGTTACGAGATAATGACAGGCACATTATCTTTAACTTGAAATATGAGCTTTTTTTAAAAGAATTAATTAGTTCAATAATGTGTAAAATTTCTTAGTTTGGCTTGAGTCAAGATTTTGAGACGTTGAGTTGAGATTGGAACCCCATGACCTGTAACTACCATACCCAAACTGGCTGAAGAATGTAATTTAAAATGTGCTATTTCATCAAGTACAAACAGACAATTTTGGTAAAATCCCAATTAATTATTAAGACATGCCTCTTAACGTAGATTTGGAGGAATTGTGAAAAGGGGAGAACTTCAAAACATACGGAGATAAATGAAGAAAAGTAAAATACTCCTATACTATTTATGTGGCCATTCGTCACGTTGAAGGAATTTAGTAGATTTCCTGGATCCTGTTTATCTGAAATTGCTATAAAAACATTGTAGGTCACATAGGAATTAAATATTAAATACAGATAAGCACGCTCGCACGTGCATACATATTTATTCAATCATACTTCCATTTACCCTCATTTATAAATAGTTTTTGTTTTTGCATGTGATTCATCGCTTTTTTCCGTCCTTAAAAAAAATCTTTATCCAGGAACGGCGCTATAAGCGACTTTCCAAAGTAATATAAGAGGTATAAAATAAATCACAAAACTTTAACATCTTAAACACTCTTATTTTTATTGATTTGTGAATAAAATTATCTCTTTAATTTAGATCATTATTGAATTAATTCAAGTTGAATAAAGAAGTGCATTAAATTTAAATTCTATGTTTCATAAATATGAAATTCGGATAGAGTGAAACAGTTGAGAAGGGGATGGATGCAACATGAGAGTCAAATATGGGCACTTACCTTTACCCCCCCCCCCTCCTTTACCGAATTTATACAAATTTATATGAATTCTTAGTTGCGCAAACCCAAAATCATAATCATCATAATTATCATAATCATCAGTAGGCAAAATAGCCATTGGAACTATTGAAAACTTTTTGTAAAAGTTTTGTTGGTATAAAGTTCATAATCACATTCATAAGTGGTCTCTGATTTAGTTATTACCAGCTTGGTGTAACTATGTCACTCAAAATTCAAGTCATCGGCATTAATATTAGACTTAATTCAATGAAATTTTAATTTGCCTCTAATTAAAATCCAATTTAAAGAGACCTACATTTTAGCAGATTTCCCTTGAGGAAAATCAGCTATTTAGGTCGTACTCATGACGAAATTTTCGAACTTTTTCTTCAAAAGTCAATCGATTCTACCTAGGAGATGGCAAATTTGAGGTCCGTTCAATACTGCGTGTATATATATATATATATATATATATATATATATATATATATATATATATTTGTATGTTACCGCTCTAATGGTCACCATTTTTGTTTGATCATTACCAAACTCCATATTTGGCCGTTTTATGTAAAAAGAAAGATCAAGTTCGTTAACGGGTGAAATCCGAACAGGCGGCCCTTCCCCCTCCTCTGGTTTAGAGGGGGGGAATTTTGAAAATTCGAAATATCTCCATTACTATAAGTCGGAACGAAAACGTGTATAGAATAAATCGTATTGTAAATTAAATGTACTATAAATATTATTATATACATTTATTCTCTATCTTGAGTATTAACAGAGATATTTTAATTTTTCAGCCTGCAGTAAACCCTTACTTCTACTCGTGTTGCATACACAATACTCTATTATATAATAAACCACATTATTCTAAGCTTAGATACCAAATGTTGTTTTCCAGAGACTTTTATTATACGAGATATGTTCTTGTGACCCCCCCCCCCAATCTTAAATTCTTGGACTACTAAAGTTTGATTGATTGAGATAAAAATTATTCTGATTAATTATAAATTACACTACTAGATATAGTCAATAGTTTTCAATAAAATGAATATGTTATATTCTGATATGTTTCAGTTATTGTTTTTCTTTCCGGCGAACCGTTGGCAGATCTGTTTGTTTACATTTGAGACGCTTTCCACCGGAAGGAGAAAGATTTCTGGTTGCCTTTTGTATTTATTCACTTAATATTCACGGAGGTGTTGTGTTAGCAGTAGGTAGGTGTATCTATTATTATACTTCACGAGGGAAATCTGCTTAGTTTACGCAGCCCCTGCGTGACGGACATTTTTAAGTTGTCCTTATTTTTCTATAACTCAGTATATGATTAAGACTAAAAATAAAAGTATTTCAAAAGCGAAGAAAGAATCTTTGTTGATAAATGACACGCACTGGTAGAAAGTAACTACACTGAATTATCGAAGGGAGTGGATTAAGGAACTAAAAGGGATGAATGACAAGAGGCGGTAGGCTAGTGGCTTCCCTTTCACTAAACTTAATCACATAAATTTCTTAGTGTACCGATCCGGTCAATGAAGGATAAAGATTAGGGAATATAAATCAGTCTTCCTTCCTCCAATTCCCAGTCTCTTCGACTCTCCTCTCTCAAGGCGCAAGTCAACACGCTGATTTCAGCCGATAATAATCCAATTCCTAAATGAAGTTCTACTACTTTGATAGACGGCCCTATAATCAGTAATTTCAAAGTAATTTATCGTTGTCATATATCAACTCGATGGGATATTTTGATCATCTAACGGCTTAGGTAATCTTTGCCAATTAGGTGAGAGTATTAACTTCAACTCTCAAGCAATTTTTTTTTTTTTAATTTTAAATGAAAGCTGTATTGTAAACAGCTATTATTCATTTTACTTTTCGGGAATGTTGAACGGAGACTTTTGAGGGAATAGAGATCTCAACACTGCCTTTTAATTAGCGACTTTTGACTGACGTTCCTTTAAAACGTTTTAATTAAGATAAAATAAGAGACATTTAAAAAATGTTTTTTATGCCCGTTAGAAGAAAAAACTAAGCACAAAAAAATATGAACAACCAGGAAACTCGTTAACAATAATTTTACATCTTCTGGCATAAATAATACATCTAAACGAATAATGGAAGAAAACCAAAAAAAACCAGTTCTCATATGCAGGAATAAAATGCAGAGTTATACCTACACAAATGATTTGATCAGCTGTTTTTTATCCTTTTTCAAGAACAATACTATAAGTTGAAGTAGGACATAAGTTCCTTAGTGATACAGGTACTTCAAAGTTTCATTGAAGCCTGAAAATGCATTCACACAAATAACTAAGTAAAACAAGCAAGTAACTGGCAAGTTTAAATTCAAAGTATAATACAACTAAAAGCAGTTACGAGGGTAGTTGCATGATATTCAAAAGATTTATAATTGAAAAACGTATCATGTGCTGAGAGGACCGAGAGTTTCTTACACAAACTTTCGAAAATGTACTACGTCCCCGTTGCTGTGGCATATTGATGTAAAAAAAGTAAGTAAGTCACAAATATTTATTTATTTATTTTTAAGGGCTTCACGACTTAAGCGATGTTGCTCATTTAAATTTAAAAAAAAGAAGGAAAAAATTAAACTACTAATAGAATAATACAAAAACGCAACATATAAAACAAAAACAGAACAAAATATTAAATAAAAATGCGCAAACAGAACAATGCTAAACAAAACTCAAAACATAATGAAAAAAACATCAATACGAAATACATTTAATAGCAGTAAATAGATGACATAGGAGTATTAAAAAAATTAAATAACATAGTAATAAAAGCTAAAATGGTTTCCAAGGTTTAAGAAATAAAATTAATAGGTAAATAATAACACATTTCTATAATACAAATTGTAAAAAAAAAAAAATCTCTCTATCACATACACACGCAGTGGCACAAATGCAATTTAAAAATTATAGCGTATAAGAGCTAAATTTTTGTTTATATGTTTGTGTTTTTTAAATACTGAATAATTATTGATATGTGAGGACTACCTTCAGTCAGTAAATCATGGGATATCTGTAAATGTTTTCTGCATCTACACATGTCTTAGGGGGTTTATAGAAAGCGGTACATTCCATACATTTTGGCCAGTCCTTCTTTTCTATAAGGAATGTGTTAGGTAGGTACCCAACTATATGAAGTTGTGTAATAATTACTTGCTCCCTTCGTACGAATGTAATGTTCCTTTCTTACCAGTCGTGGATTGTAGGCTTAATTTGATTAAGGCCCGTAAGTAACCAGACTTGTTGCCATTCTTGATGGACAATAGCTTTAACTGTGGTTTGTTAGACACAAATATTTAATACAGTTGTAGGTGTTGTGGAGAACAGAAGACTCTTGATTCATCAAACAAACTACGAAGGAAGAAAAACAGACTGAATTTTCCACTTTCCACTTAAAGTAGAGACATTGAGAATAAGTATTTCTGATTTAGAAATGCGTATAAGCCAAAACTGTTATAGATCGTCAGTCTCATTTCCATACATTGGCTGACATTGAAAGTTTTAAGTAGCATTTAGGAAAAACGGATTATATAAGGTGATATTTTTAAAGAGCGAAGTATTCATGTCCGTGTGGTTATCATAAGTAGTTAATTTCAAGGTTTTAATGTATTAATAAACTAGTAAAAAAATTGGGCCTTCTGAAATATCAAATACATGAGTAGGTTTTATTTAATGTAATTGGATCATGGCAGTCTATATACGTTGGCGAAAGTGGCCAAAATCACTAGGACAGGAAAAAGAAGCTAGGCTGGAATTAACTAAAGTCTTTTATAACAAAGGGTCTATCTTTTTCTCGTATATTTACAATCAATAAACTTAAATCCACTTAACGGCTTCAATGCACGCCTTATTTTGGACGAACATTATTTTTACTTCGGCTGAAATCCTCTTAACATATCTATTTGTGGACTCAAGTGTCGAGGACTTGGAAATGTTTTCCAATAAAAATTTAATCGTTTTTAAATACACTTAATCGCCCTTGGGTAAATTCAATTCACCCTTGGAACCTATTTTTTATTACAATTCAAAAATAAAATATTTGATTCATTCACCCTTGAATATACAAACGAGAGTGAAAGTCGGACTCTCCACAAAAGGGGGATATAATAGGTTGGAAACAATGGAAATGTGGATCTGGCGTAGAATTCACTAGAACAAGTTGGACTCAAAAAAAATCCAACATGGAAGTTCTAAATGAGGTAATTGAGAGAAAAAGTCTTATCAAGGCCATGGAAAAAAGGAGATTGAAACTTATTGGGCCTATCACAAGGCACAACAACTTCATTACTAATTTATTTGAAGGTAGGACTCTTGGGCTTAGGAGAAGAGGAAGGCCAAGAAAATCCTATTTTGAAGACAGCAAGCATTTTATGGATTTCGGTGAGTTTAGTAATATGAAAGGTGCAGCTTCCGATAAAACTCAATGGTTGCAACTACAAGGCGTAGCCTTTAAATCATGATGATGATTGTACATATTGCCAATATTGGAATTAGTGTAACCTCATTGGTGTTTTTCACTGAAAATATTTTGGTTTATTTAATAAGATATATATTATTCAATAATCGGTTTACTTTTGTTCATAAATTTCTGCATCTTTTCGTGTTCATATGTAATTCATTTATGATCTATGGAAGTATCTTAAATATGTACGAAACTACAAGTAATTTTGTATTATTTTACCAAATTGGGATCATTGGAGATTTTTCCATACAAAGATAATTTTTCTTATTATCGTAGTCTGAAGATGGTGATCTGTTTAAAGCGAAATGAACGCTATGACTTTTTAATTATTCTTTAATGGGCTCTAGCTATTCATCGCTAGAAGAAATTTAAGGACTGTGTGGAAACAGAGGTTAGATAAATGGAAAGCTGTAATATCAGCAATTCGAATTGATCAGTCCAATCTGGCAGCAGAGGTCCAGGTCGTTCTCATCTACCAGATACTAAATTGTGTTAATTAATAATATAACGTTCTATGAAATAATTAACGCATATATTGGAACTCTGACCCCTATTGAATTTACCTGGAACATAAATGTATTTCACAATTTTTAAAAAGGGATTTTAATTTTTACAGTAGTATTTAATTACAATCACTTGTCCTAAATGTAGCAATAAGACACGCGTTATGTATTTCTTTGTCATGTAGTAGGGGAAAACACGAAGGGCTTGGAATGTGAAAACTTATTCTTAGGCTCACGTTTTACAGTTAGCAAACTGAAACGGGAAGGCTGCAGGGAGCTGATAATCCCATCCCCCGAAACACGCGATGCGTTTTTTGTTTGTTTTTTTCACCATTTCTTGGCCCTATAAAATTATTATCGTTCTTTTCAGGTCACGTGCTCTCCTGTCAGGTGTCAATTTAAATTTTCAATTAAAACATCACTCTTTCAATATAGAATATTCCTCAAAAGTAATTGAAACACAACAGGTTAATAAATTATATTTCCATTACAGAATGTGAGGAGTATTTTTACTTTCAAAAGAAAAAAAACCAGCAAATTCATAAATAAGTTTCACTTGCTCAACCGCATGAAATATCATCTATGCGGAATACTTCATAAAAAAAAGTAATATCAATATAACTCTGAAATTGTATTTTTAATTGATGGACGGAATCACAGCCAGTAAATAATTAAGAATTTAATTATTTTTTTGTCGTATAGAAAATCATTAAATTATTTATTTATTATGAAATTGTTTAATATCGTAGATTTAGATTTTAGCTATTTTTAGAAGATTGAAGTTAGAAATATTATTACCAATTCTATAAGCAAAGTCAACCAGTTCAATACTTGTATATCACCAGATCGACACTTTTATGTTACGATTCAATTTTATAACTTAATTTTTCCTAAACAGACTTTTTTTCTAATGTGTAGTCAAATCAGGAGAGTGGACATACTCTTCGTTTGTATACACGAAAAAAATTGTATATGATAGCCCTTCTTCATGGATTACATTTGACATTTAGGCAGAATAACAATTAAATGAATTAAAGTTCTTTGTATTACAAAACTACAAAGGAGAACATTTAGCTACTAGCTACATCCACGACGAACTCGATAAGTGGTCAACTCTGAACTTTTAAAATACAAAAAAGAAGAGATGACCCTTAATAATTTAAGTGGAATTCGTTCAACTAGCCCTGATGCCTAAGTTAACGGGAAACTACTAAACGTCCTCGAGGCCCGCCCCTATTGTTCATTTCCCGTGGAAATCAGGACTTTCTGTTCACGGGAAAAACTGTTCAGGCGTAATTTAGACACAAGAATCTCATCAATTTGGGTTATAACCTGAAATAGACATTTGGTTTTAGTAAGCAATGGGTCTTCTAGCAGTTGATATTAACGAATTCTTAAATATAACAGTTCTAAATTCTATAATAAAAAAAAAAAAAAAAAAAAAAAAGCATAAAATCCTTATTTTAGCAATTTTTGTTGTCTAGGGTCACGAAAAGTATAGCCAAGGAAGATAATGATGGTAGTAATCAACGGTAGTCTTCGGGAACAAATGTACAGCTCATCATCATATCCAGGTTTAGAGAAAGACCAATTGCCTCTGGGAATATAGACTTTATCACTGGTTTAGGCGGTGAATATTTTGATTAATTAACACAGCTAATAACTAAATATGCGAAAGCTTATTCAGGTTTATTACTGGATATACAAAAGGTATGACTAGTTTAAAGCTCCTATGTTTAACACCGTGTAAATCTGTATTGCTAAAGGTGATGGACTCTCCTACTGAGAGTTTTGGATCAAATGAATTTTAAGTAAATAAATTGTGTAACAAAATTATTAAGAAGCATTTATCCAATATATAAAGAATTTAATGAATTTTCACTGATTCTCAGATTAATGCTTTCTTCGTAGCCTTCTAAATAGACATAAAACACCACTGACACAATATTTAATATATCAATGAAATGGTTCTTATCCCTTACAGAGTTGAATGTGAAACAAATCACAGTCAAGTATTTGCTAAGTTAGTGCCATAAAAGAGTTGAAAGATTATGTTGATATGGTCCATTTAAAATATAGAAATAATTTAGTTCACTTTTTTTAAGTCGTTTAATGCATCATTCTCCCACACCTCTTTTTCAATGATCATTCATTTATTTATATGATATTGAACCTAAATAGTGCTTCTTCCAATTCTCCCTGTACTGATAGATTTGTCTTACTCTAAGTGACTATTCTTTTATTTCTTAATTATCCTCCAGGTTCCGAAAATACTTCAGTTCTCCAATAAGTCATTACTTCGCATCTTAGCATTATCATTTTGAACTTTTATACCTTTCAAGTTTTTCTGCTATAAGTCACCCTACCTTCAAAGCTTGGTGATTCAATGGGGAATCATATTTAATTCTTCCATGCTTGGAAAAATATTAGCTCCTATTAGGAAATTCCCAAAAAATGTATATATATCTTTTGGAACCTGAAATATTAATGTACTAATTTGCATTTTTTTAGTCTTCTTTATATGATTCTTCTCTTATTCACCCTTACTTCTTCATATCTTACAGAATAATAATCTTAACTAACATTAAAAAGAAATATGAAGGTTTTCAAGTAATTTGACGCGTTGGCTTTCATAAACATAGTAAAGCTAGAGTCGGAAGTTCGATTCCCATGTGGACTATATGCATTTTTGGAGTAAAGAACTCACTAAATAAAACCCTTGGTCCCACTTTGGCTAGAAAACCTTAATAGCATACTTATTTTAAATACGCCACAAAATGTCTATTAAATTTATGATCCTTTCTACTATACGCAATCACTAAGCTTACTTTGCATTAAGTGTTTCAATTATAAAAAAAAAATAAAAATTGAATAAATTCTATTTGCAGCTGGTTGGGGGGATGAAAATGTGGACGAGTGAAGAAGGAAGGGTGAGAATCCCGTCTTCTCAAGAAGCAAGCCCCACGAAAATGAGCCGTTTCCGTGACGTCCTTTTCTACTCGTTAAATAGTTGTTACAGTTTTGCCAGCCGGCCTAAGCTTGGCCTTACCACATTTTTCCCATTTATAAATATCGAGAAATCCTTCTTTTTGTTATTTTTCAATGCGAAAGCCCGTGATTGCTTCCCTTAACCTCTGACTCTAATAGCTGTGATCGTAAAACAATCAACGCACAAAATTAACCATATGAATAACTAAAAAGTTCACTTAATATATCAATCTAATTTTGGTAAAACTCCCCCCAAAAAAAGATCCACACTAGCAATCCTGAAATTATTGAACATGTATTATAAATTCCTTTTAAGAGGAATAAATTCGTTCATTCTGATTTTTTTTTTTTAATTTATACACTGACGGACGGATCTAAAACTGAAAATGCAACTGGAGCTGCTGTCATTGTAATCAAACAGACTTACGACATTAAACTACTGGATGAGACTAGTATATACACTGCAGATCTACAAGCAATATTGCTTGCACTCTCAAACATTCACACAAACACCAAGAAGAACATTACACTTTGCCCCGAAGGAAATGTATGGCACACATCCCTTAATAACACAAATCTTCACACATATTCACAGATTAAAAACCTAAACATGACTATGCTATGGATTCCTAGACATGCAGACATGCCACAGAGTACGCCACAAAGATTGGGACTGGCGACATCAACACTTTGACTGTACATGACGTGTTTAATATTACCAAAAATAAAATACTCAATACATGGAAAGGAAAACTCATTTTGAGAGAAATTAAATACACTGTCGAAGTTGACCAAGTAAACAGATGGTACAAGGAGACGACGTTATACTAACGCGACTACGAATTGGACATTATTGACACACTCATATTTGATAGAAAGAAAAACAACTCCAATTTGTCAGAATTGCAATGGTCACCTAACAGCCAAACACATACGTACTGAATGCCATCAACGTATTAACTTGCAAATATCACACGAATTACTGATGAATGGTAGTCCATACATTCACACAATACTTCAACATTATAAGATTATACACTTTTACTCAAAAATATAGTATTCTATTTGCTTTTTATATCCACTCCAGGGCTACATTTTACTTCCTTTTTACTTAAAAATTCTATTTTGTTTTTTTAAAATATATTCGAACGCATTAAATGGAACTCTTGAATAATTCATTACTTTAATCAGTATGCATTACTCATCTCATATTAACAATATTCTATTATGTTAAGAAGCATTTTATTTAAATCTTAAATACCAAATATTATTCTCATTGAACTTTTAATTTTTGAGATAAATGCAAAAACGTGACGCACTTGGTAAATCTGCTTAGTTAACGCAGCCCCTGTGTGACGGACTTTTTCTCTCTCCAAGTACACAATATTCTTCACTTCCAACAACAGTGCTGTGAAATTTAAAACCAAGTTCGGGAATTGGACAAGGAGGAAAAATAAAAAGTTCTAAGTACCTCCATACTTATATGTCTGATAGAAAAATGCAATACATCCACTCTTATTGAAAATTTCATTTACTACTATTGTTGTTCTATATATTTAATTCTAACTCTATATTAACGTAGATATATTCATTTTTTAGTTTTCACCCTTCAGTAAAAACACATCCCAAACTCATTTCACTTTAGCAATAAGCACATACATTACAAACCATCTTATTTAACCCTCCGTTACGGGTGTAGCCATGACAAAGTTTAAATGTTCGTAGTCAGTATGGAAGTGACCTTGACCCTCCTTACAGCAGATCTTTAATTCCCAGTGTGTTACCGGTGTAGCCAACGCGCCCAACGGTGTGACTAGCTACGAGAATTGGCAATTTCAGTTTATCGTTTTGTTTTGTTGTTTTTTCAAAGTTATCATAACAAATAAAGTTAAGATGGCTTTTCCTCGAGCCAACACAGTTCTGTGAAACGCACCAGTGATCCAGATATTCTTTTTCAATGGTTGCGAGAAGTCTCATCGGGTGAGGAGTCTGAGGTGGTAGATCTACCAACAAATTTGAAGCAACGAGCGAAGGAACTCTAGAATTTGCCAGAAGAACATACCCAACCCATTATAATCCCTAATGACACTATAAGATGCAATTTCTGTGAAGGACCGGCATAGAAAAAGAAAACATCCAGAAACAAGTGTGCAAAATTTAAAAAAATTATATGTAAATATCACATGTAGCAAATTTGTCCTGACTGTTTATAAAAGCGGCTGTATATGTATTTACTATATTTTGTACATAGTATTTTATTTTCCATTAATAAGTTTTAATAAAATAATGTTCCATTAGGTTTTTTTTCTTATAGAAAGTATATTAATGTGTTATTCACTTCAATAAAAACTGATTTCGTTTTGTTTATCGATATAATTGCTTAAAAATTGTAGACATTAAATTGTTTTATAATAAAAATTCATTACATTTGATTTTTTTCTTATGTAAATCATTTTTAAGTAATGGCTACACCTGTAGCCAACGCGCCCAAGTGTGTCATTAACTAGGACGCGCCTGTCGGAGGGTTAAACATAGTAGATACGACGTGGATACGAGTTGCTTTGGAGAGGTGAATAAAACTTCAATGCAAATATCTCCGTCATTATGATTTGAATCAAAGGGTATTGCCAACCAACCTTCTCGAACTGGAATATTAACCTATTTGCATTTCTTTTTTTTGTTAGTTTTCAGTCTTCTGCAAATCTCTATTTCTATAAATGTGAGTTTTACACAGAGCGCTTGAGGCGTTGAACATCCTATATCCAGCTCAAATAGGATGACGTTTATATACTACAGGAAATAAGGAGAACTAATGATGCCAGATCAGCAACGTGTTCAATACGTGGGAAATCTTAGTAGTTTAAGCAGCCCCTAAGGTTTTTTTTTATTTCTGCATAAGTGTCATCTGGCATTCCACCACCCTTTACCTCAGATGAATTTAAAATGATAATATTTTAAAGACGTTTTTGCAAAGGAGTCGCACTTGCACTGAAAAGGACAGAGGTGCGTCTAAGCTGTTGGAATATTGTTGAATTATGACTTACTTGTTATTAGTAATTAGCAACGTTACTAGGAGGCTTTACCTGAAATAGATACATTAACTCTAATAACAATTTGTACTCTTTACAGCAGACTGTAGAAGCTGTTTTGCTTTACTCTCGGAATTATATGACATTAACAAACATTCGATGCAAGCTGTAGAAATGATAGAACGTCTGTCATTAACCAATATCTCTCTTCGTTCGATAGAGGCGTGAGAATGTATGAACAGAGATTACAAAAGTTTTCCGATGGAACATTCAAGAAAACTTTCCGGATCACAAAGAATGAAGTTGTTTTCAATAACCTCTTAGTGTCATCAATTCATTCATAATCTAGTTACGACTGGATCTACCAAAAACAAAGTCTTTCTCTCAGACAAGGATTTAATAATTTATTAGGGTGACTCGCGTCTAAAATATTCAATATAATTTTTATATTAAAATATTATACAATTTTTACTTTTATTACCAGGTTTCCCATAAGGGAAATCAGCTATTGAGGTTTTACTCATGGCGCGATTTCCGGTAACTTTCTACAAATGTCCATCGATTCTACCTAGTAAATGACGAAATTGAGGTCCGTTCAAATTTATATATATAGATATATATTTATCTGTTACCTCTCTAACGGTCGCAATTTTGATTTAATCGTTACCAAACTCAATAATTAATCATTTTATGTAAAAAGAAAGATCAAGTTCGTTAAGGGCTGAAGTCTAACCAGTTGCAGGCAGGTGGGTGGGGGTTAGGAATTTCGAAAATTCTTAATATCTCCGTTATTATGCGTCGAATCGAAAAAAATGTATAAAACCAATCTAATTGCAAATGTAATTTTCTCTAAATGTTATTATATGCCTTTTTTTCACTATCTTGATTATTATCCGAGATACTTGCATTTTATAGTTTTCGGCCTTCAGTAAACCCCCGTCTTCTACTCATGTCACATTAACAATAAGCTGGTATATTATGAAGCGCATTATTTGAAGCATAAATACCAAATATTGTTCTGATTGAGCATTTACTTTTTGAGATAAATGCAAATACATGACACCCTTGGGAAATCTGCTTAGTTTACGCAGCCCCTTCGTGACGACCTTTTATATATTTTCGTTAGCTTTAGTACAATATTTAATATTTATTGATCCTTTATCATGACGTAAAATTTAATGATATACAGTAAATATATTTCGTATTTTTTTTTTTTTATAATTAGAAAAAAAACTTTTAATACGGCACGGTACTCATAATGACTACTCAGATGAAAGTTATAGTTAAGGACTGCTTAAACCCTGAAGGAAAATAACAAAAAGACGTGTTTAAATATGTAGATGTATGGATTTATATACTTTTCGTTCCAGAGGCTGCAATGTTTCTTAGATTGTAGCAAAAAATATATATTTAAATGTTGTAGGTTGACCTAAAGAAAAAACTTATTAATGACCGAAATCGGATGAGGAAGAATGGGAGCTTTGAGAAGGGGTGACAGTCGTATCGCAAAAACATCATGTGTTCAATCTTTTCTTCTGACTCGCACCGCTTTCCTGCTCCAGTGCTTTTCCCGCCCATCGAAAAGCTAAAAAAAAGTCCTTCGCGCAGGGGTTGCGTAAACTAAGCAGATTTCCTTCGTCCTGATATGTCACACCACTGCCTTAAATTCTATATTTCTAAAGATAGCGTCGTTTTTTTTAATTTTCAACTCCACCCCCATCTATAACCCCTATTACTGGTCCTATTTTAGCATTTAACATGAATATTCGAGTTGAATAAAATTGGTAAATCTAGAATACAGTAAAAATATCAAATTAACTTGTTCAAGTCAAGAGTGGTGGGTAATAAAGAGATTCAAATTGGTTATTTATTATTAATTTATAAAGGAAAGCGAATATGAACTTTATTTAGCTAAATTTTTATTAGTAAATTTAGATATTTAATTCGTAATAGTACAGGTAGGTCATTCCATTAGAAATTCCAAAGTTAAGGTTGATGGAGTAGTACTGGAGAAGGTTAGGAGGTTGAATATGGACTGATTCTTTAGGGGTCCCAATTATGGCACACCAAGTCTCAGCCTTGTATTAAAATAATTGGAGATTTTAAGGGGAGTCGAGACGCCGGGAAGTTGGGACGCCTGGGTAGGATCCATGTACATTTGAGGACATTTTATGAAAATCGCGTCGAGTACAACCTCAATCTGATTTCCCTCAAGGGAATAAAAGAGGACATTTTTGTCTCTGGACTGAGGTCTAAAAGAGTAGTGGGAATGAAGAAGGCGTTGAATGAAATCTCAAACAAAAAAATTCCGTCACGCTGGGGCTGCGTAAACTATGCAGATTCCCAGCGTGAAGTTTATCAATAGATAAATCTACATACCGGTAATACAACGCCACCATGAATATTAAGTGAATAAATACAAACTATAATAAGAAACCTCCCGACTGAAAGAGAAGTGGGGGTTTGCTGAAGGCTGAAAACTGAAAAATCCAAATACCTCGGTTAATATTCATGATAGAGAATAAATGTATATAACAATATTTATAGTACATTTAATTTGCAAAAAGATTGAACCTATACATTTTTTTCGATCCGACGTATAGTAATGGAAATATTTCTAATTTTCAAAATTCTCCCACTCTAAGCCCTCCTCCCCTGGTCCGATTTTATCCGTTAAGGAACTTGATCTGTCTTTTTACATAAAAGTCTAAATATCGAGTTTGGTAGCGATTAAACCAAAATTGCGACCGTTAGTGCAGTAACAGAGAAATATATTTTTATATATAAATTTGAACGGACCTCACTTTCGTCATTTACTAGGTAGAATCGATGGACATTTGTAGTAACAATAATTGCGACCGCTAAAGCGGTAACAGACAAATATATATATATATATATATATATATATATATATATCGTCCACTTTTTGCAACTTATCGGGCTAATCGGGATATATATATATATATATATATATATATATATATATATATATTATGTATGTATTTATATACACACAGTTTTGAACGGACCTCATTTTCGTCATCTCCTAGGTAGGATCGATGGACATTTGAAGAAAAATTTAGAAAATCGCGTCATGAGTATGACCTCAATAGCTGATTTGCCTTAATGGAAATCTGCTAAAAATTATCTTATGCTAAAATTATCATCCCGTGAAGATAAGAAGGAATTTAGAATGGAATATATTATACACACAGAAACATATATTTCAAAAGTGTACTCTCCGAGATAATTCAAATGCTATCTTACATTAGAGAGCCTTTGGAAATAGTCTTGAGACGAAATTTGTGAATATAAACTCAATAATGAAGAACAACAACATTTGGAAAAATAATGTACAAGTTCAATCCTGAATTTATTTCTATTTTTATTAGTGAAACTAAAGGCCCCTTGTTGGGAGCTATCGAAAAAAAACAAAATGCAATTCATGATATTAGTAGAAATATGATGCTTGATGTTTATCACTGTAATAATCTTTATACTAGTCATAGCCTGAAGAAAGTTGGAGGAAGGGTTTACTACCTTAATCTAACTGAATAAGTTCCTGAAGTAATTTATTTCATTTGCCTATGTATCTCTGGCATGGGCTGACAAGAAGGCCGCTTAGATAAACATGATAAACAAGAAGAAGATATAAGAGTGTAATTATTTAGATGCAGATGAAATAGGCAGATGAAAACAGAGGGTTATGCATATATGGCAGGTCTTGGGTGTTCCTAGGAGCTTTTTGATTAATCGCTCTCTAATTATGTAGCCTACCTGTTTCCCCGAGCCCGAGCTCCCTTATTCTCCATAGGACTTATAGCCCTCCGCCCCTAATCACAATTCATATTCATCCTTACCTTTCTTAGATATATTTCAATTAAAGGATAGGAATCTCGAGCAGCCTGCAGCCTTTCTACCCGCCTCACTCTGATGAATTTGAGCAGAAACGCTTAGTATTACACAAGTTAGGGAAGAGCGATTAAGTCGTGTTTTATAAAGCATTCCTATCACATTTCTTCTAAAGTAAAATAATCGGCTTCTTTCCTGGAATTAAGATTCTTATAAAGACAAATTTCTACATTTATAAGCAATAAGAGAACGTTGGCAGTAAATGAGTTTCAATTTGAATATTAATTATCAGAAATAGGTTCTTGTTTAAATTTTAACTCCCCGACGAGCACATTATGGCTTAAATACTATAAAGAAAAGTTATCTATCACAAGACATTCAAGAAATATTTCTAGAACTCGATGATTGCCAAATGAAAAGTCCGCCACGCAGAAGCTGCAGATAACTATGCAGATTTCCCTTGCGCGTCACGGATGTGCATTTACGTCAAAACGTAAAAGTTCAATGAGAACAATATTTGGTATTTAGGCTTCAAATAATACGCTTTATAATATAACAGCTTACTGTTAATATGAAATGAGAAGGGTTGATATCAACAGTTAATAATCATGATTGTGAAAAAACGTACATAACAACATTTATAGAACATTTCATTTTCAATAAGATTGGTTCTACACTATATTTCGATCAGACGCAAAACAACGGAGATATTAAGAATTTTCGAAATTCCCCCCTAAACCCCCCCCTCCTACTCGTCGGATTGCAGTCAATTAATGAACTTAATCTTGAGTTTTATATAAAACGTTTAAATATCGGGTTTGGTAACGATCAAACAAAAATTGCGACCGCTAGAGCGTTTACATATATATATATATATATATATATATATATATATATATATATATATATATATATATATATAGTTTTGAACGGACCTTATTTTCGTCATCTCCTGGGTAGGATCGATGGACCAGAGGAAGATAGGTGTGTGTGTGTGCCTTTTTAAGGATTAATGTTTTTATATTTTTTTATATTAACTATGTCTAGTTCATTGAACCGCATATAGCACACATTTAAAGTACTAAGTATATAAAAAGTAGCCTATTTGGGGTAAATATTTTGCCCAATTAAATGGAATCTATAGAAGTCACCTTACACATTGCACTTCTTTTGTAAAACTTTCCATCATGTAGGTGTTGCGTAAATTTATCATAACTCCCATGAGCATTTACACAAAGCATTTTTTTTTACAACCGAGACCTAGGAAGAAGTCTAAATAGAGTTCCATCTTGCATTTATTAAATGCTGACATCAGATGCCATAACTTTCCACCTTCAAGTCCATGTTTCATATTTACTGAACGCCTGATGGATTCATTGAATTTACTAGGAGCATAAGACATTTCCTGATAAATTTGCTTACAGTCATAATATGTGGAATAGAGGTAGATGCTGAAATCTAAGAAAAACAAAACCCGTTAATACTTGAGTTACGAGAACTGTGTAGAACAACAAATCCAGGGAATTAAAAAAAAAAAGTTCCTAAGTTCCGCATAATAATCAATGTATTTACTGTTTTCTTAAACTAAAGATCCTGCAGGTGCAATTCATGGGGCATTCACTCTGCATAATGTAGCGCCATCAATCGATAGTCTACTCTCTAAAGCTCCTAATTTTTATTTGGTCAATGCTACAATCCATATTTAACTTTTAATTTTCATGTAAAGCTAAAGGTTATATCCGGATACAACAAAAATTGGACAACGAGAAGCTACAATTTAATGGAGCTAAAAATAAAATATCTCCGCTATAGTATGTAGGATCTAACTTGAATATTTCCAAAGTTTTTATATTTTTGTTTTTAGACTCAAGTAAACCTTAACTACTGCTCATGTGATTTTTACTTAGTACTGCTAAGACACTAAGCATCTCATGTCCCAGCTTAAATATCTACTACTTTTATCAGATATCCCTTAAGGGAAATCAGCTATTGAGGTTGTACACATGACGCGATTTTCAAAGTGTCCATCGATCCTACCTAGGAGATGATGGAAAAGAGGCCTGTTCAAAATTGTATGTGTTTGTGTGTATATATATATATATATATATATATATATATATATATATATATATATAGAGAGAGAGAGAGAGAGAGAGAGAGATTTATATATTTGTCTGTTAACGCTCTAGCGGTCGTAAGTTTTGTTTGATCAGCACAAAACTGGATATTTAAACGTTTTAAGTAAAAATCCATACACTATGTGTTGTCATAAGTTCTTTTTTCATTAGCTGATTTGGTGAGTAAGCCTACTTGTGTGCTTTTCTAATGTTTGTATGTTAGGCAACCAGTACATAGTTATTCTTTCGTTTAATGTCTGGGTTTTGTTTGAAATGTGTACTATAAATACGCAACTGACTTGAGATAAGACATACCATCCCCGGAAAGAGGACAAAATAAAATAGTTAACAATTTGGGAATGTTGAAATATCAACCGCCTGCAGTTTAATACTTCATGTAAATGTCTGTGTTTACTTTAGCTTAGCACGAAGCTGTGAAGTATATCTGCGAATTCACACCTATTATTGAAGGCGTTTGCCCATTGCGATGGGAGAGGATTCTTTCCTTCCAGTTTATTTCTGGTAAAACACACAGGGCCGAGAGTGACAATGATATTGCTAAGAGGCGGAGGAGACTAAAGTGGAACAGGACGCGGAATAGGATCAAGTGTATTCCAATCTGGTCCACAGTCAATAAAGATAGCCATATTGACTCAGGCGGCCAGTAATGAAACAAGCTCGTGTAACAAAACTCAATACCCAGGGCTGGCCGTCCACCTAACCTCGCAACCACAGCCAGTTATGGGCTTCCTCTATGAATGTGCTAACCCCTTCGCTCTTCACCCCCAACTACCCATCTATTTAATTTGTCCAATCTCTATTTATGTCTAAATGTGTTCATCATCTATTTAATACTCTATTTACTTTGAATACTTCATTGATTTGTAGCTATCCTTGAAATTGCGAATTATGTCCAAGATTTAACAAAGTCCGTCACGCAGGGGCTGCGTAAATTAAGCAGATTTCCCTCGCGAAGTTTAATAATAGATAAACCTACATACTGCTAACACAACACCAGTGAATAAATACAAACGGTAGTAAGAAATCTTTCCCCTGCCGGCGGGAAGCTTCTCAAATGTAAACAAACAGGTCTGCCAACAGATCACTGGAAAGAAAAACAATAACAGAAACATATCAGAATATAACATTCATTTTATTGAAAACTATGTACTATACCTAGTACTGTAATGATGACTGTAATGAATCAGATTAACATTTATCTCAATCAATCAAATTTTAGAAGTCCACGAGTTTTAGACGGGGGGGGGGGCACAAGAACATATTTGCACGTATCTCGTATAATAAAGGTCTCTGGGAAATATTAGTTAATATTTAAGCTTCGAATAATGTGGTTTATTATATAACTGAGTATTGTTTATGAAACACGAGTAGAAGTGGATTTTTTTCTAAGGGAAATCTGCTAAAATTCTGATAAGCAGGGGGTATATATAGTAAGATTTCCCAAATGCTGGAATGAAGTCATCTCACCATCTATTCTCTATTTCTCCCTTCTATGAGCAAACGCCCAACACATATTGTACACACCAAGATATTCAAGCCCAAGAAAAACGTATGATACTCAATTCATTGCAGAAATCTTGGGTGGCACAACTGAAAACAAACTTTGATAAGTGAAACGTATACTTCCATGAATGGCCTTTCTCAAAAAGGCTATTTAGAAAAGAAGAAGTAGTTTTAACGAGGTTAAAAATTGTCCCTTCGTGACAGGCTCAAAATTATTTACTACAAAAGACGAACCCTACTGCCAACACTGTATATAGACCGCGTATTACACTGAAACATAACATGTTCAATAAATTATAATGTAGGACAATACAGAAAACATTTGCAGAAATGAACATACTTTCGTAAATAGGCTAAACTAATGATAACAATTTAACTGATACGTCACTAAATCGCGCCAGACGCAAAATGCGATTACTGTTAGAATAAATAAATTTAAAAAAGTATTTATAGTAGAACGAATTATTGTCAGTATTATTGTTGACATATAATTATTTTAATTTTATAATGTGACAATGGGTATGAGAGGCTAACGAGTATTGACGTCACCCTGACACTATTGCTATTCGGTGCTAGCATCCCAGTTGTAACAAAGTCTGGCAAATCTGTAGTGAATTTAGAAGAGATATCTATATGCAGATGTCAGTTTATTTCTTGTTTCCATGGTTGGTGACTGACTATTTGACTTTTATTAAATACTGGAGCAAATAAATGGTGGTATTTTTGCCTGTCCCTTGTGTTTTCACTTTTTGTGTCTTTGGCAATTGCCTACGTTCCATCTTGAAATTACATAGTACTCGTGTGCAGCTCTAACGATGCACATTTATATGACAAGAGCAAGTAAACACACTTCAACTTTCTGTCCCATTAAGGATCTGAATAATATTCCTCCTTCCGTAATTCCTGTTATAAAATTCGTCCTGGCTTACTGTCACTAAGTACTAGAAGTCCATTGAGATACTGAATATATTTTATTTTTTAAAAGAAAAAGAGGTGAAAGAATATAAACACTAACAAAAATTCTCTGACCCGAGAGCACAAGAAGAAATATGTATACTGTAGTGCATTTAAAAATTTGAGTCAACAATTATTGCTGCAGAATAACTTTAATTCAGGAAACGCCTTGTCATGTATTGATGAAAATGAAAAATCACGCTAAATAAAACATTATTATATTTATAGGGCTAATATTTCTTTTTTACTCTAGAGCTTTCTCAAGACTGGTTGGTCACCCAGTTCAGAACTGTTTTAATGTCTACAAATACAATGAAGATTTTTAATTTCTTTCAAACTTTATCTTTTCACCTCGTTGGCCTTATAATCTGCTTTCTTTCCGGGCTGTGTGAAACTTCTTGTAAGGTTGAGTCTACTACAAAATATATATATCAGTCCATCTGCATTTGCCGTCCTTGTATGTTACCCAGATTATAAAGAACGTATTTATCATGTATATTATAATGACTTTCGTAACATCTAAATAAAATATTCTTGAACGGAATAAAATTTTAATCACTAATGCCTTAATAACATAGGGCCTGGTTGAGAAACTAGCTGGAGTTATGCATTCAGAGAGAACTGGCCCTCAAGGCACTGAGTCTGATTGTTTGTTCGGAGTTTAAGGGTTTGGAATTGATTAAGCCTCTTATAATTTAGTTTTCTAATTATTCTGTTGACTAAGCGTATGTTAGGCTCCATTTTAGCGGATTCCAATATTCACTCACTTACTCACACTTGAGTGCTACAATCGAGGATGGGCCTGGGCCTGAGCCACTTCTTCACCGCTTACCACTTGATTCCTCCAATAAGTGCAATAACCCGGTAACCCATATTTTCGGAGTCAAATCACCTACGAAAATATTTCTAGAATTTTCGTCGAAGAAGCACTATTTTTGTCTCATCTATAATATACATTCTACGCATTTTATACCTCAATGACTCCGACAACTATATCTGTGAAGGCAAATTAAAGCGAAAGACTTTTGGAAGCGACATAAAATGGACATTGGTTGGGCTCTCCAGAATCTTGTTTACTTGAGCAGGAAAGTTGTCCAAATATAGATTAATGGGATTTTAGCTGTTACTTCCCAAGATTGAATCATCAAATATCACAGTGTATGTACCAGTGACTGAGTGCATTTATCAGTTCACCAGAGATTTGGTGAATTCTATTGTACAATATTCAAAAATATAAATATTGGCTTATCTTTTAACTATGCATCGTATTTGTAATTACCGTAATTTTCTGCCTCTCTACATATTATTTGCTATTTAGAACATGCTTCAAAATTTTACATTTTCCTTTAAAGAGTTAAACCTAAATGTAAGTGTTTCTAGAATCGTATTCACCGAATAATTCCTATACACTGAAAAAAAAACCACATAAAAAGATATGCGCTGATTGAGTTGTGTTTACCGATTATTAGCGTATAATTTTGACAGGTTATGTCCCCAATTTCTTTACTATAATGCAGGAATGCTATAAAAAATTCCCAATCCTAAAATTAAAAGTACATCTCTTCTTCAT